>DVQM01000653.1:0-15563 GCA_018231645.1 Heliconius ricini
CGCAAACTTATGAAATAATAAAAATATCTCTAGTATTGTAAAATTTTTCTACATACATACTTTGCCTATCCTAGTGATGTAAATAATAAAGAGAACCAACGACAATATAATATAACAATACATTTTTACGTGTCATGTGACAATTTGTTAGCTTTGTTATTCGCACCTGGTATCTTCATATATTTACTTAATGTTTTAATTACTACTTTATGAACATATATTATTTACACCCACATCATATATCTATGTAAACATTTTTATTATAATTTAATCGTATGGCTTATTAGGGTTTATGCTCATTAAGTCAAATTGTAATCCTCTTTTTAATAAATTATCGTTGAACTACGAATGTCATACACACACTGCGAATGTTGCACTGTGTTGTGTCATTTCAGAAAATCATCTTTGCCTTTTTTTTACATTGATGTTGGGAAATTGACGTTTTATCAGATTACATAATATAGGATATACAAGATATATATAATAGCTGTATGTAAATAATTATATGATATATACGATATTTGGTCGTTCCTGTCTTCCTAGTCAAATTACCTTCACCAAAGTGTTTTTTATTGCAATTGTAAAAATGAACACGTCGACAGTTAAGTATAATAAACAGATCGGAAACACTTAATTTCAAGTTTCAAGAACGTATCTTAAGCTGCAAACTAGAACATTGTATTGAGATATGTGAACTTTAGTACCGGTTTCGAGTTTGAGAAATTTCAAGTAGGTACTATAGGGCTCATCCAAGGTATTTTAAGTAATAATGTGACTGGTGAAACTAATACCTAGTAGCGAACTTGTCGTTGTTTGACACCTTGTACTAGTTAGTACCAGTAGAATATGTTAGGTATCGATGAGTGTGGTGTTGAGATATCGGGATAAACAAAGTGCTTCTATAATATGCTGCTATATGTTACAAAATTATATAACAATAGTTCAATAGGTTGTATTCGAAGCTTTTAGTATTTTTTTTTTACTTATACGAATACTATAATAGTTAGTGAGAAGTAGGTAAATTCCAACTTCTTGGGGAATTGTGTCAGGTCGGAGGGGAAATAATTCTACAAAGTACTTACATTATCACTGCTATCTTGCTTTATCAACCTCTCAAGGTGGATATGTCAAAGTATTAAAATGTAATGTATTCTGGTGTATGTTTACTTTATAATACCCAGATGTTTGCAGTCAGTTTGTACCTAGCGCAGTACATGCCACTAATTACTGATTCATTTTTCCCGCGTAGGATGATATAAGTTTGTGATGAGTTTATGTCATAAACTTGTTTTTAACATGATGATCTATATATGGATCGGCCTTGGGTCCCATTACGTATATGGCGGTTAATTAAGTGTTTGAGTTTTCTAGCATTATCTTAAGACGAGTGGGCGCCTGCGCAATGTTTTTGTGATTTATGGTACTTGTCTCAGTTTTAATTTAATATGTTTTTAGTTTTGTCCTACAATCATGTAGACTGTTGTTATAATGAAAAATTCTAGTGGTTGTTATCTATCTCAAGTAAATTCTACCTTAAAGTCTATTACTATTTACCATGATAAAGGAGAGTTCAAAGGTAATTTTGTTCTTAAGGTAGTTTTGGTTACTTAATAATTTGTTTGACACCTTTTGCATTTCGGGTGAAAGTTCGTCAAGCACGATCTTTCGAAAACGTATAATTTGTAACAATTCGTGCAGATATAATCAATTACCTCCACGCAACTTAGTTTTGAGTAATAATTGTTACGAAAACTCATGTTGTTATTATATCTATGTGTTGATTGATATTTTCATGTTTGTGCAATTCCAATTTTATGATTTGTTAATGTTTTTTTGGTCGGATTCATTAATTTTAATCTTATGAATACTTACTACAACCCGTAGACAAAAAAATAATAGATTTATCTGCTAATTTGTTATGAACAGATCATAATAAAGTTAGATTACCAAATTGCCAACACGAAGTCGCGTGTTAGAAAGTGTGTAATAGTCTACATTCTTCATTAATAAATATTCTTACTTAATTAAGTAGTGTATTCGACAATTTTAATAGGTAATAAATATTGAAGTTTAACGACATTAACAAAGAGATATCAGAGCGCTTTGCAAGCGTTCTGACCGCGCGGGCTACCCCTTTCACTTGTTAGCTCCAAACGGATCGAGCGGAACGTGCGCGTGCGCCTTTCTCCATGTTCCCATCTCTGTCTAATCCGTGGCGCGTACAGGTGGTGGGCCCGTGCACGCTGCGCGCTTTGCTCGCCACCAGTAGCTCTGAACCCTCGGCGACATCCGCACTCGCGCGGATCTCTTCCGATATGAAGTCCAAACCGGCACATTATGTTGACGCGCCGTTCAGACCGTGGCCCCCGCTTTCCCGCCCGCAACCTAACTTTTACTTTCGCCCACCAGATCCGATAGACGCGAGAAACTTTAAAACTTCATCATCCAAAGGTTCCACCTATTCAGATTTCTCGGGACTAAGTGCGTATAGCAATAAATCGAGGGATTACTATTTCCTATCACCCAGCTATAGATCTGCGGGTGCGCCAACTCCGAGTAATCACGCCGACCTGTACCTAAACAGAGAGAGGCCGAGGCAGATTCGTAACCCGAACGCTTCGCCCGCTTGTCCCTGCAGCCGATCCCGATCGCTCGAGGACGTCCGCACCGAAGTAGTCACCGAATGGGAGGATGATGACGAAAATGGAAACAGAATAGTAGCTCCCGCCACTAAGTTTAACAGAGCTGCGTACAAAGCAAATACAACGTTTGAGAAACAGAACTTCCTCACGCGGCATTCCATGGAAAATCTAATTGATAGATCACCACAAGTGCCTCCACCCAAACGCATCAGTGCCTTTCAGGTAATTGAACAACTTTCTACAGAGACGGTGGGCTCAATGTGAGGTGATTTATTTAAACAATTGCATTTCTTTCTTATAGCCCAACAAGATGTCTGTAGTTCCGTGTTAATTTGTCCGTATTTTATGTATCTGTGCTACTTGATGTATGTATTTATGCGTACTTTCTAAGCCACCTATATCTACATGGTCATCAGATCGCCGCGGCGAAGAGTATTTTGGCGATGCTTATGCGAATTATATGTTTAAAGTGGTTATTATCAAGTGTCAGGGGGGCAAGTAGGAAACGATAGCTGTCAAGCTCCGTTCGGCATCGGTGAGGCGTGACCTTCCTGCGCGTGCGCCTGCCGTGTAACGGATGTTCTATACTTGTTTCGAATTTGTTCCACAAACAAACACTGGTCACGTCCGAAACTCACTATTACTTAACACCTAAGCTAGTTTTTTTTAATACAGTTACCTAATGTATTGCAATGCGAGTGTGAATTCTATTGTGTACTCGGTCCAGTTGTACTGGTTTTTTTTTTCGTGTAATAGTGATGTAACCCCAAATAATTGTCCATATTCGCGTTTCGTACAATTGAATTTATAATGAGCAATAACTTTTACTTTGCTCAATGCTTATGATGCATTTTAATGAGTTGTATAGCAATGCGATTATAACTTGTAATAGGTAGTATACATTATTCCTGTCTTATCAATTTTTAAAGTTTATATAAACTTTTTATTGTACATGTACCACATTGAAATACTTTCTTTGAAATATTATTGATATAATATCACTTATACAAACTTAGAAAGAAATTTAGATCGATCGATTCGATCTATCGATTATGTAAACATATTTATTCAATTACATATAAATCTTTTATATATATTTGAATGAATAAATATGTTTATATAATCAATATATTTGTGGGATTATGAAACATACGAATATAATTTAAATAAAGGCTATACTTTTATTAAACTTTTATTATATTAACAGAGAAAGCCGAGTGATACATTGCTCTTTTCTCTCCTTTTCATCCGTTCCAAGATCATCGAAACATTTGTTCTGAATATAAACATATTTATTAAATAAAATCATTATAATTTTTATGTAATATCATTACGGTTATAAGAAAAACAAATCTTAATCAATAGGTGAAAAGAAAGCGCTTTTGCGTAACATATTCGAAATCAGTGTCAGGTGTGAGGCTTTCTATACAAAGTTCTAACTACATAATATCGTGTGAGGAAACGGTTTTTTCCGCTTTTAACCTCTTTTTGACGTTTGTATATAATTATTTTAGTATATTTTTATAAATACCACTACTTGAGTCCGTTACGAGAAATTTAATAATGCTGTAATATTATTTTAAGTAAAATATTTACACTTGCACATAATATGACAATAGTAAATAGATATATTTTTATATTGGAGTATATTTATTTAAAAGAAAATAGAAGGCACAGGTTAGTTAGTATTAATAGACTTCGTCGTAAATTTTTGCAATATAAAGAGTGGCCAATATCAACGCCGCGCTTTGTCTTGTTTTCAAAGCGAGCAAATTAAAATAGCTCATTTCTTGGAGTGGGAATCGAACCTACCCACTTCGGTTGTTACAGGCAGATTGCTTGTGTACAAAATAACTAAACTCACTTTTAACATACTTAACCATGCGTATAAGTCACTTTCTGCTATGTATTTTTTTTATTATATTTGTAACGAATGCATTGCATATCTGTTTTAAACCTATTTTGACTTACTTTTTCTATTGAAACACATATATATAGCTTATGATAAGTAAAAATTAACTTTAATTTACTTAAATTATATATATCATTCAGTAGTATCCGATTTAAAAATTGTTATTTAGTGTACAAAAATATTTTCTAAAAGTAATTTTCAAGATATTAACATTATTCTAGAAAATACTCAAAATGTGATACGAAAAGTTAATTTTATGAAAGACTTCTACTACCACTAGATTGGTACTAACACATACACAGTATACTCGTTTGCATTACAAAGCACTGTTGTCACTGTACGAGCCGAACAATGTGTGCACTTTCTAATTCGAATCCTCAGAGCGTGACGGGCGCATCATGACTAAAGGGAAATTAGTCAATTATTTGTTGTTAACACGCTTCCGTGTCACGCTGGTTTAATTGTTCGATTTGTTTTATTGCTGTTTAATACGAAAAATATAACTAGTGGTCTGTGTTTTTATATATATTTTATTAAAGTTTGTTTTTTTAATTAGTCTATATATTTATATTTTTTATTTTTTCGCTCTGGTGTAGAGGGGAAGGGTTGAGTTTCGCTACTCAACACGGAATGGCTCCAGAATTCGTTGGAAAATGGGAAACGGAGCGTCTTAACACTAGGTTCCCTCTGCCTACCTCGGTGTGTGCGGAATACAGTGTGAAGATGTTTTCGTTTAAACGAGTCTGTCAAATAATCGATATTAACATGAATTCAACTTAAAATGTGAATCGAGGTTAAGAATTTTTCTTCAACCATTCATGTTTTCGTCCTTAGTCGTAAGCTAATAACATGTTTACGTAAAAAAAATAATTGTTGCTTATATAAACTTTATATCTGAACTAAACCAAGAAAATTTAGAAGAAAATATCGACCAATACAATTTTGATTTATGTGCAATTATATTTCTAAATTTAGGCCATATATTTAGAATTGGTGCACTTGACATAGAAAATTATGTTTTGTTAGTAAAATTTATGGAATACTTTAAGGTTTAGACAGCTTTAATAAAATACCTACAGCAATATCTTTAACTCAGTTATTTGGGTGTAACTTAAAAGACAAACGAAACATTCCTTTGCTACTGACCTAGGGCAAGACAACTTGAATGCAGGTGTATTTAGTACATATTTAAACCGGTACTAAGATCTTGATCACTTTCAATATTGAACTATATATCGTTTAAGGTTATCGTGAGTTTGGTTCCTATCTAGAATATTTGAAATTAGCAGTTAGCAGAAAATATTTTACAGTTATACGTTAAAAGGTCATCGTAGAATAATGAGAGACAGAGGTCTAACTGTAATTGGATTCATAGTGGATGTAGGTTCGATTCGATCGGGAGAATGATAAACCACGACGCTAGAAAAGAAACAAAATAAATAAATGTTAAATCATAATAGTAAATTATAATAATCTCAGAATGTCTGACAAGTAGATTCTCTCCCATAAAAAATAGATTGAATGACGTCGGAAACTTCATGTAGAAGACAAAAATGCAATATTCTACTAAGTAAGCAAGTGTACTTGTTTCAAGGAAAAATTCATAAATCTTTTATATTGAACGTGGCCTGAACTAGAATTTATTATTATATTTTACGAACATCGAAACGTTAAGCCGTTTACGAACATCGAAAAGTTAAAACGTAAAACGTAAAAGTATTTCGTGGCAATTCTTGAATTAAATATGCTTTAACATTTTAATAAATTTAAACGTAACCTACAAATGTAGTAGTGACTTGTAAATAAAATTAGGAACTATTAAATTCTGTATATGAAGTTAAGAGATTTTTTAGCTTCATATTGTATCCTGCATTCTGCAGGTAATGCGTGGCGGAACTCTACGTCGCGCTTTGCCTCGTTACCAGAGCGAAGAAATTAAAATACTGAATAATTAAATTCATCGAGTGGGAATTGTACCCATAACCTTGTCGCGCTTACTGTTAAAAGTCCCATATAAAAAGTAAAAATAGGCCTAATTAATATTCTTATTATTTACAGACTTAACAAATATATTAACTTTTTAACACCACTTAAGTGCCAACAAGATATACCCAGTCGTGCCATTTTAAGAATTTTCAAAATAATTCCTTTGACCGTTCAGTATTTGACTACGGGATATTAAATATTAAGCTTATTTTCCTACTCTTTTAGGCTATAAATATTGTCTAAAAATGTATGAAAGTAAACTTCATATTCAATAACCCGTAATTTTTTTTCCATGTGTTTATTAATAGTACAAAGAGCTCTATTAATATTTCATATATTGTGACCCGATGGAACAGCAAAATCTTTTAAAAACTCGTTAGTGTAGAAAATAATAAATTAAGTCCTCCGTTTTATACTCATCTAAACATATTCCACTTTGGCTAATATAGCGAATTGTCTTTATTAAAGTTATATCGTCATACATACTTCAAAGGTAAGATTTTACTCGACTAGTTACTAGTAATTGTATACATGATTGCATCTTCTTCATAGATAAATATAGTCGTAATGAGTAGTATAATTGGAATATATTCTCACGTTTTTACTTATGGAAGCTAAACAGCTATCTTCACATATCTACTTTAGATTTTGTACCACTTGAAGTAACTTCTTTTATAATATTAAACTTATTACTATATAAATGAAATAAATACCATTTTTATTAAAACAATAAAGAAAATATTATATTTGTCAATTAAATGTTAATTATTTGGTTTTATTGATCTACAAGAGAAGAGTATATTTTATCTTATTTTACGCACATAAATGTATTGTTTCTACAACATATATATTGATCTTTTACAATACGATTTTACAATTATTGAAAGCGTTTCTGTGAACGTAAATAGTATTTTTTAACCTTAATGTAAAAGGCAGTCGTGGCGCAGAGGTACATATTGTGACTGCAAAGTCGACTGGATGTGGGTTTGATTCCCACTCGAGGACATCAATCAATTAAAGGTATTGACTTCCGCTATTTAACCCGCAATGCCTGCAGATTTCGGCGGAAAGTGGGAAGTGGAGTGTCTTAACACTAGGTTCCCTGTGCCTACCTAGCTATGAGCGGGATACAGCGTGAAGCTGAATCTAAAGATTCCTACGCTCATGTATCTAGCCCGCTATTTTATACTTGCAATATATTTCCATTTCACCTTATGATTAAACATCATTGTGGGTGTGTAGAGGATTCAGGTCGCTTGGTTTGCGGTTCATATATTTAACGGTTCGCTTAGCATTCACATTTTTATATAATTTATGTGTATAACTACTCCCCGTGACCAATACACGCAAAACTTTTTTTATAAGATCATATGCTGATTATATATATATATATATATAATCTTACTAACACAACGAAAAATATTAAATTACGAGAACTACAACGTCAAATTCATCAAACATATAAAATTACTAAAAACGCGTCAAGTATAAATTTTACCTTCCTTTGGCAAAGTAATTCCAATTGTTGTTAGCTCCAACAGCTACCTATAGATAAAAAAATGTATTCCATTACAGAATATGTCAGAGTACGCCTCTGGGTCCACAATTGCCGAGTTAACATATTATTATTCACGTGGATCGTTACATTCGTGAAGATTGTATCACTGCAAATAAATACAGAGAGCATAAAAATGAGGGGAAAAGAGAAATATCGTCACGCAATAAGATTATCGTGTGTGTTAGATATGTTGGAGATTGCAACTTAAATAACCGTGAAAAAAGAAAAGCATACTCATTCTAATATTATAATATTCTTAGAATCCAACGGATATAATAAATCAGCTTCACGCTATGTTCCGCACACAGCAGAGTTAGGAGAGGGAACGTAGTGTAGAGACACTCCGTTTCCCAATTTCCAATGTTACAATTGCAATGTGTGTTGAGTGGCGGAACTCAACGCCCCGCTTTGCCTCGACACGAACGGAACGACGAAATGGAAATATACATTTAAGTAAATATTTCATTTCCTCGAGTGGTGATTGAACCCACATCCAGTCGCGTTTACAGTCACACTTTCTGCCTGTGCGCTCCTCCACTACTGACATTTATGTTGTTTTACATCGGAATTCAATTATCAATTATAAATCATGACAAATAATAGTAAATAGGTTCTCGTGTCATGAAAAATATCTCTTGATTAACGTTTATATAATATCATGTATTGTATAGTACATTATAACACTAGTTATAAATTACTTTATAATAACCTCTTCCATTCGAAATAGTCGCTTGTTTATTTCATTTTTAATCTCTTCTATATAATACGTCCTTAATTGCATCGATTAAGAGCACCGTCAGATTGAGCTTCATAATTTTCGAAGCCAACTAGACTTGTTCTGCAATCAATATGCGAATTAAAGTATAAGAATCATCATCAAAAATATTGTTTATTTAATTTTGACAATTTTTCTATACTACAGCCTAAATAACTCGGAAATCAACTATTTTGAATCAAAAATACACAATTTTATCCTATCCTAAATATTAGAAATACTAATAATACTTTTAATTACAGACACCAAACCGAAATGGGGGTCAAAACGCACCCCTATCTACCCCAGCTGTACCGGAAGTGAACGGATCCAGGCCAACGTTCAAGCCAGTCACAGTGTTAGAAGACTTACAGGCCGTCAGATGCGCGGAGTTTCATCCCAACGGAAAGCTTTACGCTGTTGGATCTAATACGAAGACTTTAAGGATATGCGCGTACCCCAAGATTGATGATGTTAAGTAAGTACAGTGTAGGTATATTAGAATCACTTTGAATAATTATAATTGAGCCAGCCGTGGCGTAGGCACTAACTGTGTGGCTGTTGGTTTGATACCCTCCCTGCCCGGATACTGGAGTAAATTAAATATTTATTTAAATGTATATTTTTTATTTACCGCTTTGGTTTCGTGGCGTTGAGTTCCGCCACTCAACACACAATGTCCGTAGAGTACGGTGAAAATTGAGGAACCGAGTCTCTTAACATTAGTTTCTCTCTATCTACCCTACTGTGTGCGGGGGATACAGTGTGAGCGTAAAAAAAAATATAATCCTGTCTTTTCTAAACAAATTGCCACAATATTTATATTGATATTGAAATTGAACCGCGTTTTAAAGCCTCTTAATCTCATATAGAAAAATCTCTAAAAATTTTATAATGTAACTCATTTTTTAAAGTGACTGCTTAAAGATATTGGCGTACTTGCGGCAGATGTTAGCTTACAGCGGCCACTTAAAATATTTATAGAAAATTCTGCGCTAGTAGACTTTATATAGTTATTACTTAAAACTCAAAAATTTGGAGAACCATTTTCAATTTAACAAGAATTTAACGTTTAAATGGAAAAAATGTATGTATACTAAAATAATTTATTATTCAAATAAAAAAATATGAATATAATAATTTTCACTGACACAGATTCTATTGTAAGATGCAACGATAGCACTAGAACATTTTATTTGCAGGAGTCAACTATAATGTACTACCATTCATAGTGTTTATAAATATTCAACTGTAGTATTAAATATAACTTCTTACGATATATTACTCTGTGTAAGTTCTTTGTTTGTAACTCGTTTTTATTTCGTCATTTGACGCAACTGAGTTCCGCAAGTTTTGTGTCGCCTTGATAAACATGGCCATGGAGCATAAAAGTAGCCTTTCTCCATACATACATCACTGATATAATTAATGATTACTAGCTACCTATCAGTCTACCATAATAGTGATGTAATGGTAATAGTCAACCTTGTTTTTTTTTAGATATTCAGTTAAATATATTTCTTTACGCCAGTTTGAGGTCAGTCGTGGTTCAGGGGCACAAGTATGTGGCTGTAAACGACTAGTTGTGTATACGATTTCCACTCGAGGGTATGAAGTATTTATTTAAATGTATATTTTCATTTTTTCGCTTTGGTGTGGAGGCGATGTCAATATCACCAGAATTCAGCGGAAATTGGGGAACGGAATGTGTAAACACTAGGTTCCCTCTGCTTACCTTGCTGTGTGCGGGATACAGCGTGAAGATGATTTATTTGTGTTTATATCATTTTGTACTGGGTTGTTTCGTTACTGATGCCCATAAACCATAAATTATTTGTCGTTTCAAAAAAAATATCAGCTATAAAAGTAGCAACAATTTCCACAGGCTTACGTACATCGTGATTTATATTTAAGATAATTATGCAACAATATCGCAACGTAACCACTTTGTGATATTTTAATACCAGTTAAAAAGGTCACATCTTAGCTCATCAATTATTAATACATTGTAGGTTGTCTTTTAAGTAACTGGTAATTTCATCATATTTAGCTGTTTCACTCTATATTTAGCTGTTTCTTACAAAATTATTTTTGATTACTTATAAATATGTATGTATGTTACAAATTATGATTTTTTTGATGATGCTATAAAAATAATATTTTGTAAGTATCTAAAAGATAAATATAAAGTATGGCAGTTTGATATATGTATTTGTTTCAGCAACAACGTAAATCTATGTTAAAAATATTGTAATAGCTTATATATTTAAAATAGTTGAATGTAATTTTTTTTAGGAAAAAGAAAAGAATTGCGATTTTTTCACTAAAAGCAAAAATATGTTTATGCGTCATTTAATATAGGTAGGTGCAAATGCATCTTGAAAATATATTTTACCGTTATACTGCTTTCCGCACCAGTTTAGCACTGGCACGAACTACTCATGACTTTGTAATCTAAAACATATTGTACTGAAAATAATATAACATTTTTGTTATTTTTTCTTTACTAGCTTCACGCTGTATCCCGCACACAGCAGGACAGGCAGAGGGAACTTAGTGTTAAGACTCTCCGTTCCCCACTTTTCACCGAATTCCGGAGGTATTGCAAGTAGAATGGCTGAACGTAACGCCGCTCTGTCCCTCGACACTAGAGCGAAGAAAGTGAAATATACATTTAAATAAATATTTCAATTAATTTATAAATTAAAAAAATAACATAATCACATATCTTCATTATATATTTTACATTAGTTTAATATAATTAGACCAGTCGTCGCTTACAGTTTGTGGTTTCAATTGCTGCTAAAAGAAATGAAATATGTAATATTTGAATTCGCTTTGGTGTCACGGCGTTGCCGTGCCGTTTTCGCCACTTAATTCGCAAACCCTACAGAATTCGGCGGAAAGTGGGAAGATGAGTGTCTTAACATTAGGCTCCCTCTGCTTACCCTGCTACATTCAGGATGCAATAAATAACGAATGCTGAAAAAATATATAATTAGAAATAATAAAAAATAAACAAAATTAAATACTCCGTTTAGAGTTTTTAATTTCCTTATAACTTACACTCGTATTACTATAATTGAATATTTCATATGTTTACATTGATGCACATTAGTGGATGTCAACGACCTATAGATTTATTTATACACGAATCGTTTGTTATACAAAATAGGATCGAGTCACTTTGCTTACTCAACGCCTACAGTAACAGGACAGTTGTCATATCCAACTAATATATAGGCGAGAAAATAATTTGCACATTTATTTAGTTTGGTTTATAAATGTGGTATTCAAAATATAAAATCGAAAATAATAGAAAATAATTGACGATGGTAATGACAACTGATGGTGAGGTTAGTGAAAACAATCTAAGTAGTTTTGTTATTATTTTTTGTAACGGTATGGTATCAGACACATTACATTATTCAATGCGTCATCATGGTAAACATCATGGTACCTATGTGTTACTAATGCAAAATTAATAATATTTTTTTAGACCATATCTCAACTCTTTACATTTAGGCCCATATGTTTTCTCCTTTAATTTAACTATCATTTTTTAATTTTATGGGATAAATTAGGTACACACAAAAATATTTAATTCGTACCAACAACTAGTCTGTTGTGTGAATCATTGTCTTCAATGAGTATAAACTTAAGAATGCGTTCTAGCTTTCTCTACTTGCCACTTTTATACAAACCTTATAAGTATATATATAAAGTTCTTGTCAGATGATATGCCGTTTCCTTAATAATATATTCAAACTATCAGATATTCTAAAGTAAAAGTCCAAATCGAATTAAACTCATTTTATTTCTCATATTGACAGTATTATTATTTTATTATTAATATTTACTTAATGTTGTAATTGTTGCGTGTTAGGATGTAATATTTTCATATCGATCCACGTATCTTTATCGATATCATGATGACACTACCTGTCATAAAGCAATTTATGACAATTAGTACACGTTGTCGCCTTGTAAATAATTGGCTAATCTGCCTATGATTACAGTGATAACATTGCCATCCATCTATTTTCCTATTATAATTTTATTTTTAATACGATATTTTATGTCGTCAAAATAATATTTGCACTAATATTTTTTGACGTTAAAATATAAAATTATTGAGTGATTGAATTGTGGTCAAAAGTTTTATGTTTTGTATAATATTATTCCTAATGTTTAAACAGTGGTCGAATCACGAGAGTATTTAAATATTCTCTACATTTTGGTAATAGAAAACGAAACTGAAGTTTCCGCTGACTAAAAATGTCTTAGCTCACATACAAAGTGGAGCGTGAACTAATAATTTACTATTTCATTTTTACTATCTCGCCATTAATTCTTCATCTTCACGCCTAATTGTATATAAATGGTAAAATGTGTTGTTATTTTGCAGAGATAACAGCGCACCAACAGCACCTACAGTTCTTCTTAAAAGGACGAAGCATCACAAAGGCAGCATCTACTGCTTAGCGTGGAGTCCTGCCGGCGACCTCCTTGCTACTGGATCCAATGACAAGACTGTCAAACTTATGCGATTTAATAGTCACGCGTGTAACTTGGAAGGACAAGAGGCAAGTTTCCTTCAGTATTGAAACTATATATTAATTTAGATTTATACACCCGCCAGAAGGTAGGTAGGTTAGTTTGGATTCGATTACAGTACTCTTTAATAGGAAGGATATAATACTTTGTCGCGTAATATTTAATTATTTATTGCTTGGACTTGGAATTAAAATAACTAGTTTAGGTTACAGATAAAACTTAGGCGAAACCAAATTGTTTTCTTATTAACTGCTTTTCACTATAATCTTGCAATCTTTTAGAGGTTCGTTAAGACCAAAAAAATATTAGCACCAAATCGATCACGTTGAGAGAAATATGACAATCGTATAATAAAATAAACTAGTCAGGACTGCCTCCTTTGGTTTCCAAAAGTTATTCTACTTTAGGATACAAAAGCCAAGACAGTTGGTGATACGGTGTTAGATAATGTTCTAGTACAATAAAGCGGAAAATGCTTTATTTTATTATAAGGCTTAACATATACAAAGTATATTTTAAAATGATAAAAATAGTTAAAATTATAAAAATCTAAAATAAAGCTGTTTCGCGCTGTACTCCGCATATAGCAGGGTAGGGAGAGGGAACCTAGTGTTAAGACATTGTTTCTTGAGTGGCTTAACTTAGCGCCCGGCGTTTGCCTTCGTGCCAGAGCGTGGTGCCATGTGCCACGACTGCCTAAAAATATTTGATCATATATGTACATATATTGACTGGAAAACGACAGCTTGAGAAACTAAACACTTTCTCTTGTTCATATTTAAACGTATACTATGATTACTAATTACCTAATATGGAAATGTTAATTATATTATGTTAAAATAAGAAAATCTTATGAAATTTGTTTTAAATAAATCATCAATTGATATTGATATGGTGTAATTAGTAGTATTCTGCGCTCGTTAAAATTGAATAGTGAATCAAAAAATATAAAAGATATTTAAAACCGATAAAGTATTATGTAATATTGTTTTCATACTTAAATAACTCACCACATTTAAAACAAATTTCAAGTTTTACTTACTTTACTGACGTATTATTAGTTCTACTGTTGTTCTGATGTCAAAAATTATGTTGAAGAAATCAGTCAGTTTTATTTGTTAGTAATTGTGTAATTGAAGCAATAAATAGACAGAATAAATTGAAGGACAATTGCAATAAAAAAACCAACATCTGGGTTTTATGGCACCATTTTCATTGGTACCCTCAATTAACCTCAGATCTTTTGTTTTTTTTTAATATCTTAAATCGAACTTGTAGTCTTAACTTTTAATTGCTACATTGAGAATGGACTAATGTTACACCTTCTGTTGCAAATATTTTTATATTTGGAAACATTCACATATTTGCGTAACAACAGGAAATTTTCATATATTTTGAATTTGTAATTTAGCTGTAGTATTTCGTTCGTAATACTACGAGCACAAGCAGCTCTATACTCATAAATCGCTCTCAAGTCGGATATCAATCCTGAGATGCTGTTATAAAATTTATGAATAAAAACATCATCTCAAAGTTCATCAAGAGCTGATAAAATAATAGAGTCGCGGATATGCCATTTTCAAAGTAACAGAAACAAAATTTATAATTAAAAGAAAAAATAAAACGGCTTATTTTCAATGTTACATTTCATTTATAGAGTGACCATGTAATACCGGTATTATGTTACTGCAACAGTGTCCCTATGTAATCTGAAACTTGAAGGTGAATTCAATATGCACTGTGCTCTGTGAATGCAATGAAGATTGATTTGAAAGCAATTGGATCAATTGTAGCAGTTATTGCGTCTTGCAACTCGAACGGTTCCAATTTTGTTGGATTTTTGTTTTAAATAAAACGTTTTTAATGAATAATGGTTTCGTTGAAATTTATATTGAGTTCTTAGGCTCACGTTAACTGTCTATTATTTTTTTTAAATATAACCCAATTTTAAAGTATCGATATATTTATTAAGTATTATTTTACGCTATGTAAGTGTTACATATATTTGATAATATATTTTAAATACGCATTTTTTTGTAATATATACAACCATAAAGAAAAAAAAATCATCTTCTTTAAAATAAATAGTATTTCAATAACGACTTTAACGTTGTATGTAAAAAGTGCCTTAACTAACTCATCGCCACGGTGTCT
>DVQM01000654.1:0-15545 GCA_018231645.1 Heliconius ricini
TGATAATAACTTATGTAATAACTTAAGACAGAAGGTCCTTTAAGTAGAGACTAGATAGATTAACCGACATGGATCTCACAACTTTTTACGGTAGAAAGACTGAGCTGCGAGACATGGGCTTTTTACAGAATGTTCTTTTATATTACAAAAAAATATTTCACTGAAATTTTATCATTTCTATGGAAACCTTCTTTTCACCTAAAAAATATCAGTTGGTGTCAATGAAAGTACGTATGTATGTTTCGCAAGCACTACGAACAAAGTTCAAATTTAATTTTAGCTTGATGGTCGATGTATGTACAAGTACGCTACACACACCGGTTGTTACGATACTATTTCTTATACGTATGCAGAATTGTACTGTTAACTATTAATTAGCTTTAGTTTTTGTTAAAACTCTGAAATTATGACTAAAATGATAGAATTTAATTATGAGTCTTTTATTAATTAATTATTTACATTTCTTAAACACATTCTTCCATGAATTTCTTTATAAATAGCGACCCACTCGCGACTTCGCCCGCTAGAACTACACGGTTGTTTATTTACTAATCCGAATTACGATCGTATTCTTATAACATTATTATTTTTAAAACAATATCAACACATTGAAAACTACAATTTCAGCCAAATTAATAACTAATTCTTATGTTAGCAGTTTGCTGAACCAATTAATTTTAATGATATAATTTTTTTATTCATGGACCAGCTTAAATAAAACAAACAATAAATGTTTGGAAAACTTTGCCGAAATACAATAGTGAAAACTGTATTGAAATCGGTTTAGTTTCTGAGATTAGCGTGTGAAAAAGCAGACAAACCGACAAACGGCTAAAAATTAAAAAAAATATTTTTTGGGTTGTATTACATTCATATTCATATATCATCCCTATAAAATACGCATAGCGATCAGTTACAATTTTATTATATGTAAAGACTTCCAGTTTGGAAACTTTTATCATAACCGCTTAATAAATCAGCCACAACAGAAGGTTTTCTATATTAGCCTCCACTTGAAAGCAATATTTATTAGTGTTAAGTGTTTCTATTATTATAACTTAATAAAAATGATCCGATTAGAGCCTTTCCGCTCCATCGGCCAAGGGTTCTCCGCGTTACGTGTCCTCTATCCACTGCCACTTCTAAGACTTTCGTCATGAGGCACTGAGGTATTTCGGACGCGAAGTTCTGCCGTAACTTCCCAAACACCGCCCTTCTTAAGAGATCTCATCGTTGAAGTTACCTAACAACAACTTCGAGGGTAGTATTCTCAATACTAACTGGAGCAGGTACAACATGAGCATTCAACATGATCTTAGTCTTATTGATTTTAAAACAGCTCTTTGAGAAACACCACTGTGATCTATGAGTATTGTATTCAGGTCTTCTATAATGTTAGTCAGTAGTATCATCATCGTCATCGATTAAGCGAAGAAGTGTAAAATATTTGCCATTGATGTAGATGCCGTATAATATACCGCCTTTTCCATAAAGAATCTTGAAAACATTCTCCAAGCCGCAGTGAACAGTTTTGCAGCAATAACATCTCCCTGTTTCACATCTCATTACAGTTGGATAGGATTAGAGCTCTAGTTTTGTAATACGACCTGTATACATAATGATGACGATGAAGAGGTGGGAGTTAGACCGCCACTAATGATTTTCGTTTCGCCTTTCGTTCGTTTCCTCTTTACAAGTCGTTGGGTATAGGTATCGCAAACCGATATTTTCCATACTGAGTCCAGAAAAATCGCGGTTTCTTCGATATTTTTGGGATTTGTCAAAATTTGTATTTTATTGTTTGTATAGTTAATTTAGGTAGGTATTTTTAGGAAATAGGAGACAGCGAGTTGTGTTACCAACCAGGATTCCTCATTCTAATTGCAGCTTTTTGCTCCACTTCGACACCTACTTCGCTGGACCCGACTCCAAAGAAATTGCGTCCAGCATGACCACGACATGACTCCAGCCACCTCATCTGCTATCGCTTGGATGGTCATCACCCTCTGGGCACATCGCAGCAAAGTAACGCTGTGTCGGCCTGTACGGGGCACAGTAGTGTAATGTAATGAGATCGTAGAAATTACGTATTATTGAATCTTAATCGCAAGTGGTAACACAAATTACCACAACAATAGAACGCACTCTCTGATAATACAGTTACTGAAATATTTATTGATTTGTAGGCTATACTAAGATATTTTTCTCTAGATCCATCCATCTTCGTTTAGAGCCATGTTTTTTTTATTATGGCAAACAGTAGTCGATGGACTGATGTGGATAAATTACTTTTGATTTTGCATTTGCTTTTCCACAACTTCAACCAATTCTCGACGCTAAAGGACAAACATAATTTGTCTTCATCGGAAGACGTTTTCTCATCTGTATGCAATCTGCCCTTAAAAATACATCAAAGTATTAATTTTCACAATCACAAAATATTTTTTAAAATTAAATATTGTAAATAATTTAAAATAAAATAAAACATGTTTCTTTTTTTGGTTTACAGAGGCGTTAGCGTCACCAACAACTGCATCATATTGCAGTGTCTGATTTTTCTAAACAATGTAAAATTTCGGAATTTCTTGGAATATCGTTGTTTGCGGTCACGTGCCCACCAACCATTATATTATATGTATATTATTACCAACCATTATACATAGACCTTAAAAAAACTTGAATTAAATTGCAGGCAGATTTTAATTAGTGTTTTAATTTTTATCTAAGTAAAAACCGAAAATATCGAAAATCCCGGATGTTATAAAATTAAAAATGGTATTGTCAAGGCCCCTAATTTTTTCGATATCCCGGTATTTTTGAATCTCGGGATCTTGGTTTACGACACCTAGTTGTATACCGCATTATAGAAAGGCTGAGCATTATTATCTCTGCGTATCTTGTTGTGTGTGATGGTTAAAGTAAAAATAAATGAAATTCCAGTCCTTGATTCAAATGAACGTAGATTTATTTTTATTCATTTTAATACTATAAAATGTTTATGAAAACAAAATAACTATTATTTTATTTTCATCATAAATGAGGAAGCCAGTCGAAGCGCAGGGGCACAAATGTGTGACTGTAAACGCAACTAGTTGTGGATTCGGTCCCTCCAATCTATGAAATGAAGTATTTGTCGAGTTCTATCGTGACACCAATACTGTGAAAACGGCTCGAAGGGATAATGACGTATATGGCGATAGTTTCGCAACATGAAATACAGTGCGTTTTTGGTTCCAACGCTGTCGTTTTGGAAATTTCAACCCGTAGAATAAGCCCTCGAGGACAGCCAGAGACCCAAGTTGCTAATGAAGAATTGAAGGCTATTGTAGAAATGAATCGCAAACTATATCCGAGTTAGCTGCAGGTTGTGGTGTTAGTGATAAAACTGTTTTCATCCACTTGAAGCAAATTGGGAAGTTTGTAATTTCGATTTATAAGGTGGGTCCTCAGGAATGGACTGAAACAAACCGGCAAACGCGCGTCGTCTGCTGCATTACATTACTTAACCGGCATAATAATAACGGGTTTTTAAATCGAATTATCTTATCATCATTACCTGTGATGAAAAGTGGGTTTTCTACCATAATTGAAAGCCCTGGCAAGCTCCAAGCAAAAATTGACCCAAAAAAAGTTACTTGTATGCGTTTGGTGGACTAATGCAAGTGTCGTTCATTACAGTTTCTTCAAATCTGGCTAGACGATTAAACCAAACGTCTATTGCCAGCAACTGCAATCATGATGAAAAAAATCAGCTGCTAAACAACCGAGCCAGTCGCTTTACGTTACTGCTGTTCTTCACGACAACGCCAGACCTCATACTGCACAATAGACGGCTACCAAATTGGAAAAAGCTTCAATTACTATTTTACTCTCCGGACCTTGCTCCAACAGATTACCATTTTTTTTCGCAAGTTGGATAACTTTCTGCAAGGGAAAAAAAACTGTTCCGGTGAATTGCCACAATTCAAACCGTCTTCAAAGATTTTATTGATTCCCGCCCGAATGATTTTTTAGTAAAGGGATGAACTACCTATGAAATGGCAATAGTGCTTAGATACAATAGTTCGTACTTTAACTAAATAAATATATTATATTAAAAAATGTTCAACTTTTTGTTCCTTCCATATTATATGAAATTGGCGTTTAAAAACGATTCTACCAAATTTTGCCAATATTCTATAACAAAACTGAAGTCTGTTTGTATAAATCATAGTCATAATCTACTTACGAACATGATTAAAATATGAATAAAATTTTAAATATTAGGCCGTCGTGGCCCCCAGGAGCACAAGGGGTGACTGTAACGCGACGGTAGTGGGCTCAATCTCCATTCGAGGGAATAAATTATTATTTATTAATATTTTCATGTCTTTTGTACCAGAGTACCAAGGTAAAAGGTCGTCGTTGAGTCCTCGACTGTTCTTAGTGGAGATCGCAGTGTCTCAACACTATGTTCCCTCTGCCTACTCTGCTGTATGCGGGATACAGCGTGAAGCTGAATTATTTATTTTTATTTAAAATTAGTAAATAAGTAATTGTTTTTGTCGCATGTCCATTTTGTAGCATTGTATACTGTACAGCATCGATCGAAAGCACGTCGCCGTTCAGCCTTGTCATAGAAGCGGTTTTAAACTGTGCATTATGTAAACTAATAAAATTATATAACAGAACCCATAGGAAGAAACCTTCTGAATCATTTTTTTCCCTGGATTGGAAAAACAATCGCGACAAAGAAACTAAAGATTTTCAGATAAAGTAATGTAATTTTAGAATGTTCACCTGATTCATTTGTTTTAAATGTTAATTATTCTTTACGCTATATTATGAATTATTATGATAAATGAAAAATGTACATGGGAATTAAATAAACTAAGGTTCATATGTTTTTTTAGATAGTACCTTTCTAATTGGGATCTCGTCCAAATGGAAACATACACTTGTATTACTTTCAACTTCAACTTTGAAGTTCAAAGTAAGAAAAATATTATTATGTCTCAGCGTTAAGCTGCAATATACTTTCTATGGATGAAATAATATTCTTCGCTATACTTTCTATGGATGAAATAATATTTGAAATAATAATAGCTTCGTGCAAGAGTCTTGTAACAAGTGACACGTTTACACCATTTACAGAAAATACGCTTTGGGTGGTCTACACGATAGATTCTGTCAAAGTACAGGACCAAAAAACATATCGTATAGGAAAAACAACCAAAAAGTTATTTTTATGTTCATCCTTTCTTTTTTAAAAACATTTAACGAAAGAAGTGTACAATCTAACAACATGTTAAGTAGATAATTGAGATTTTAGACATTTTTGTCATACATACAGCATTAAGGCATGAAAATATATTCTCGAATAATTATAAAATTTATTATAAGTGCGTCATATATATTTTAATATCTAAGCAATGTTTATTTTTTAGTTCGACTGGCAATAAAGCTATAGGGATTCGTAATCGCCACGAAACCTTATAATGTTTAAACGTTGTTTAAAATGCAAATAGCGTTCCACCATTGACGCTCTATCACATTATAATACATACCTTAACTTTATTTTACTTTGCTTGGAATATTTTAAGGGAAGTGGCGAGACATAAAAAATTCTATAGGACGTGTTGCAGGGCATGACTCACAGAAAGTCCAACTCCCGGTAGTGTGCCAGTGTAGCCCAAGGATTGAATTAGTATAAGGTATTTAAGTAGCAAAATATGGGTACCTGATTTATTTTTTACTTTACAATTCAAGCAAACACAGCGTAGTGATACAGTACTCCGTTTTTTCTTAATTCTTGTGAGGTTTTTATTTCTACAATATATTTTACATGTTTTATTTCAATTATATATGGATTAATAACAATTACGTAATTTTTTCGCTGATAATTTGGAAGTAAAGGATTCAATTACAGTGACGTCAATTTCCAAATGAACTGTATTTATCATAACAGCAATCCAGCGCAATATGCTAGAATTTTTGTGTAAACATAAATGAAGGGTGAAGAAATTAAACTATTTTCTAATTTTGCGTGTATTTCTCTAACGTTTCTGATCTATTTAAGGTGTTTGTTCGGTACACTTACTTGACGTCCCTGGGTAATGTTTTGATGAGCACGTAAATACGCTTCCTGTATCGATAGACGCAAGGCGCAACTGCGAGGATCGCGAATATAGCCGCTTTGGAGAGCGTGCTCAGCACGGCGGCCATCGCGGCGGCTAATGCCATCAGGGCGACGAGCGCTGCCAAAAGCGCGTCCATGCTGGCGACCGGCCCAGTGGGACACAATTTCAAAGATTCAACTACACACAGTCAACAAACTCAGTGATAATACGCGAACGGAGGCAACGCGTGTACCCGCACCCACTTCTTTGTAGCAAATGCGCAAGGACGTGCGCCGCGCGTCACGTCTATGGCGGGCTACGGCGCCGGGCGGCCAGATGCACATGCGCGAACAGCTGATCCTCGAAGGGACCGTTTGCTACACAAAAAACCGTTACCTACCATGGAACTAGTAAATAATTTGTAAAAAAAAAACAAACGGCCAAGGACAGTGCGTTTTGCTATTCTTATGTAGAGCCGACAGCGAGCGTTCTGTCATGTTTGGATTGATTCCAAATTCTAAAGTGACATTTTTTTGTTTGATGTGGGATAAGTTTTTAGCTATACCAAAGTTTGTCACTCCGATCGATAATAGGCGGCGTTAATTACTATAGGGAGAACTTATCTATTTAGGTGCTTGAAAAATAATATATATTAAAATGTACATTTTTCTTCAAATTTTACTACAATTTACCCTTTATGCAGTTACCTAAGGGCTCATATACTTATTATTATTTTAGAACAATAAAAATAAATACTTTTCAGCTTGTTACGTATAAAAATAAATCTTTAGATTTATTTAGATAAATTTCTTAGTTGATATACATATAATGTTAACAACATTACAACATAAATAGAGTATATCATATCATGAAAATATATAGACACTGTATTTTTTTTTTAATTTTAGGAAACAATGTAAGTATTATTAGCTATAATAACTTTTTACTTACGAAGATTGTTTTAATGATCGTTTAATGATGTTTCTTTTGTGAATATGATTTATTAGGTCAATAATAGTGTATAATGAGGCTTAAGGTGAGAAGGGTGAGATCACTGAAAGTAGTACCAGAAAAAAAAACATATTTTACCGCAAATTATGCAGACAGAGCATGGAATTTGACACAGCTATATTTTATAAACTCTATATAGAGAAGAAATGCGGGATGCTAATATTTTATTAAAATATTTAAAGTATATAGAGGCCAATCGTGGCGCAGCGGCACAAAGTGCGACTGTAAACCGACTGGTTGTGGGTTCGATCCCCACTCGAGATGTTGAAATATTTACTTAAATTTATATTTCCATTTCTTCGCTTTGGTGTCGCTTTTGTTGAGTTCTGCCAGTCAACACGGAATATCTCCAGAATTTGGCAGAAAATGGGAAACGGAGAGTCTTAACACTAGGTTTCCTCTGCCTACCCTGTGTGTACGGGATACAGTGCGTGAAGCTGATTTAGATTTAAAGCATTCCAAATACATTTTTTTTCAGCCTCACGTTGTATCGCGCATGTAGTAGGGTAAGCAGAGGGAACATAGTGTTAAAATACTTCGCTCTCCACTTTTCACCGAATGTGGCAGGTATTGCGTGTTGAATGGCGGTACTCAATGTCACGCTTTTACTCGACTTCATCGTATCATATGCCAATTACACGATAGAGTCGAGATTGGTCAGTTAAATAAAAAAAAGTAACACTAAAAGACTGATGGATATTATGCGCCATGAGATGACCAGGATGATCTAAAAGGATGGATGGTTTTAGATCATCCTAGTCATCTAAAGTTTTAGATTCGATCTTTCTCGAGAAATAATTATATGTATTTTATTTTATTTCCCTGCTCTGGCAAGACAGCGCGTCGTTGAGGTCTTCACCCAACACGTAATTAAGGTAAAATTTTGAGAACAGAATATTTTGATGACACTGTGCTTTCACGCTAAACCAAATAACTAAGAAGTTAAAAAATAAATTTTATCTTAATTAGAGATATTACGTGTTGGGTGGAGACCTCAACGACATACATTATTTATGTATAGATGTAGACGTCTCGCTGTTCTTTGTACATTGTACTCGTAATATGTAGTTACATTGTTTTTACAAATCTGTATAATCTATGTAACCGTAACACGAATTACAAATTTATTTCTATCCATAATTAATTACGCGTACGCGTAGGTTTACAGTCTCCATGTAATGTATAGCTCCATGTAATGGTATAGCGTAGGTTTCGATTGTGTTTACGATTTCTTTTTGGAGGAATGAATCTCCTCGCTCTGTAAGAAAACAAAATGCAGCGTTGAGTTCACACTCAACGTGAAGTTAAAAAATATAATAGTTTAAAACACTTACCGTATGCATATAACGTATATATTTAAAAAATCAAACGTGATCTATTTCATATTAGAAGGGGCGCTAAAGTATCATAAGCGTTAATCCTTCAATAAAGCAAATTAAATATACAGTGTTTTTATCAGCACCACTTAAAATGAAACCATAGTTTTAACTACCCTATAAAAAACACACACTAAAAAAATAAAAAAAGCTATTTTTTTAAACAAAATAAATAATAAAATTGTCGTTGTAAAATAAAATACAATTTATTAAGAACGACGCACGCACATATAAACCTATCAAAGGGAAACCGCCGCGTACGCCTCATTCCGAAATCGAATCGTAGGTATTAGTGGCTAAGTTCAAAGTTGTTTAACCTTTAGTAGTATGTTTGTAGTAATATATGTTTACGTTATTGGTATCTATGCATAATGCGTCACATGAAATACAGGTCTAAACTGTTGAGGTGTCTTGACTAATTTCATTACTTATGGGCTTAAAATATTTTGCCCTATCCGCTGTTCCCATAAAAGGAGCGCTGACGCTTCCGCCTGTATAATAAATGTACTATTTGTATTGTTTACCCTATCAGTATATGCACGACAGCAGCTTAATAATATCGATAAGCTGTATATTACAAATGAATAACTACGTACGCATTCTTAATTTTTATGAGACTATTAAAACTAAACGTCTTAGACTTACCAACTTTTATCATATCTAACAATTAACAAGGTTTGTTAGTTTGTTAGATAAGCTCGGCAAACATCTTTTCTCATCAACTCATTTCGAAAAGAGAACAAATATGAATATTATTTTGCTGTCAAATTAAGAATTATAATACATGTATTTTATTGTTTGAATGTTCAATGGTTCTGTGTTCAGTTTCTCATCAGTAATCGTTAAAATATTTTTGATTTCATATGAACGAATGAATGTAAAAAATACATTTTTTGCGTTTCAAGCTGTATCTAGCACATATCTTGGTAGGTAGAGGAAACCTAGTGTTGATACACTTCGCACACACACATCCGTTCCTCTTTCCTCCGTGGAAAGTGGGTTTTAAACGAATTGTGTATTGAGTGGCGGAACACAACGCCGCGTTTTTCCTCTTCACCATAGTGAAGACATGAATAAAATATTTTATTACTATTGGGAATCCAACCCACAATCTGTCGCGTGTACACTGTACATTCCAGACAGATAGGCCCTATAAAAATTCCGTGTACGTAGATAAATAATATGTGAATAGAAAAGATATTTTACATAATTTCTCATAGAAATAAAACAATAACATATTAATGATGTGGATATTAATCTGAAATAAAAATAAATCAAATCAAATCAGCTTTACGCTGTATCCCGCACACATCAGAGTAGGCAGAGGGACTCTAATGCGAGATACTCCGTTCCCTATTTTCTGCCGAATTCTGACGGCATTGCACGTTAAGTGGCAGAACTCAATGCCGCGCCTTGCCCATGGAAATGGAAATATAAATTTAAGTAAATATTTCATCTCCTTAAGTGGGAATCTGAAATAATAATTTAAATAATTATTTTTAAACAATTATTTTTATTATCTTCGGAATAAAAATTCAACAAACTAATTAAAAAAAGAGTAGGTAATAATAAAGTTTAATCGTTGTAACATTTTTATTTTTTTACCATATGTCAACATTAACCCATTACCATGTATGCTTTTACCAAGTCCATACGTAAATCTTCAGTCTTAATTCAGACTGGAATAACATCATAGAAGTACATTTAACGTTTAAAAATACTGTTTTAATGTAACAGTGGCAAGTAAGTATTGGGTTTTTTTAATAAACATCCTTGAAAAATATGAATAGGGTGTGGGTTTATTCATTACATTTCTAAAATATAACATAAATATTGATAAATATATTTCCTTATTGAATTCTTGACATTTTAATATTTTTTATAATAAGTACATATAAAAATTATTTTTGGTATTGCTATTTTTTGCAAACATTATAAGGAATATGTCTTTTTTTTAATATTTATGTATATTTTCCACATACTACACTTTACATATACCACATAAATTTTTTCACAATAACCTATAAACAGTGTTGATTTGTTCAAAGTCTCAGTGTAATGATGTTATCTATTTTATAAAAGGAACTAATTCTTTTATAAATATTTTATTAACATTAATGAACAAATATACAAACTGCCCGATTCTCTGCACAATACATTTGTTTACATAAAACTTGATATATGAAAAGTATTATTAATTACAATGAAAACAATTAAAACTATGGGCTTTATTGGCTTGTATTGTGCGATGTCAGCTGTGAAGCACTACGGTGTTATACTGATGGTAGGGTAATATTCTTAATATATATTTTTTGATTTATTAAAAATAAAGTTTCAACTATCACGGTACAAGAATGGAATTGTTTAATTATTAAAAAATTACCAGTCCAGTCAGTGTAGAGGAATTGATATATTTTTCATACCTTTTGATTTTTTTATTGATCTCTAACAACATATTTTATTATAAGTTTTTCTTTTTGGCTCTACATACACTTCAGAACTGCAAAGCTCAGTTTAAGCCTCGGGAACTGCCATAAATGTAAAGAATTAAGAAGGTACTTTATATACAGTATAAAAATAAGAAATAATTACACATTGTTCTAATATAGTACTATACATTTTAACAATATTTAAGCTTTGTAGAGAAAGAATTAAATATGCGTTCATAATTTAATAATAAAATCTATAGAAGTATTATAAATAACAATATCTTATGTTTTTTTAAGTAAAAATAAAAGAAATATTAATTAATTTGTTTAGTAAAACAATCACATTTTATTGAGTATAAGGAAAATTAAATCATAAATTGAAATTATATTTACATACTTTAAGAGATTTGTTAAACAGATCTTTATAATAAAAAATAGTTGATTCTCAAACATATTGTACATAAAAAATAAATCTGGTGAATAAGAGTACAATATTGAGAATATTCTGACAGTATACATACACCATTTTTTATTATAATATATAAAAGATATTATTTTTCCTTTTATTGTTATTTTTAAAAAACAAAATGGGTTAATTTAATCAATAATGAGAAAAAAGTAAATATATACAATAAATATTTTACTAAAATGATAACAGGGAAATAAGCATTTTAAAAACAGATCTTTTTCTTAAAAAAAAAATACTTTAGACTTCATAACACCCAAGAGCCTTTTATAGGTACATAAAAGAAACTGACGGTATAAAATATAGTTACTTTATTGCAAACATAAATAAAGACTTATATAGTTTTTCCTTGAAAAAAAAACATTCTTTCACAAATTGAATCTAACTTATATAAATAAATGATTCCCGGAATTATAAAATTATATTTATGCAAACATAGTAACAAGCCATATTGTGATTACAGCCAGCCCAGCCAGTCGATATAACAAATACAGATTAATTGTATATTTGTATTTTATTTCCAACTAATATTTTAAAAAATATTCAATTTCAATTATAATCCGTAATGGATTGAATGGGAAGAATTCGGTAATGAAAAAATATTTAAATTATATCTAAATAAACATATGACAATCATAAAAAATGCATATTTAACATTTAAAAAAAGTTTTATACGAAAGATAAGGACGAAAATTGAGGTAGAGCTTCTAAAAAATATTGTTTCGAAGGATTTTATCAATTTGCCGAAGTCTTCTCAATATAATTTGGAACATTATAAAATGGTAAAAACTAAGAAATCACAGTCTAATTTGTCCGTTGATAATCTTCTCATATTCTTCGAGTCCTAGTGGCAGGTACTTAACTAGTTTTAGATCCAAGTAGTAAAGTTTGTCGCCTTTCACTAAATTAGGGTTAAAACCTTCCTTTTGTAAATCAGTCTTCTTCATTTTGAATGTACCTGTAAAACAATTGTGTTTTATTTAACCGATTATGTTTGTTTATAAATAAATATATCAATTATTTGTTACTTTATCGTATCCAGTATCGAATACTTTATATCGTAAGTCGGCGCAATAGTGTAGCACTGGCACTTGACTCGCTTCTTAATTTTTTACAGGTACTCTAAGAAAAGAGCCCTAATTTGTAGAAAATCATTTTACTTTAAGAGATAGATATTAAGTATATTGTAAAAAATATATATTCATTATTCTAAAAGTGCAAGTCTATAAGTAGGTTATTACCCATAATACTAAAATCACTAATATAAACAGAGTAAGAAAGTAATTAGTAACATATAATCAGACTATAGTTAATTTGGGTTTTTGTGCCACGTTGTGTGGTGACTGACGTAGTGAGTGACGGTATTTTTTTGAGTAATTGAGGTATATACTTAATTACATTATTTATATACATTAAATAAAGACAAATAACTAAACAAGGCCATTACGGCGTCCTACTCAACACGCAATGCTTCCAAAATTCGACGGAAAGTGGGGAAAGATAAAGTCTTGATGGGAACTGAGTGTTTTTATACAAGTTTACTCGATCTGGTAAGGAGACAAAGTGCGGCGTTAGGTTCTCTCATTCAACACTAATGAAGTTACGTTCCGGAAAAGTGAAGAAACAGTTCCAGCTCTTCCATTTGGCTCACCTTCGGCTTCGCCTTTGGAACCTATGCGAATTAGTTCCAGCTGTGCCAAATGTAACCTACGTTTCATTTTAAATTCTTTCATTTATGGTGCATTAACGTGCCATACTTAAAAAAAAAGGATCAACCTTACCAAAATTTATTTCATTATCTTCACATGCAAGTTGCACGTAAAGATACGTGCCGTACTTAAAAAAAATTGATCATTTTTTTTTAAGTACGGCACGTTAATGAAATATCTTAAAACTAGCCTTCCTCCCTATTATTCCTTCTGCCGACTCTGCTAAATGTGTGAAGCTAGAAAAAGATATATACCAGTCATGTCTATGGTTGTCATGACCCTTAGGAACACGGGCCTGGCGTAGGGCGGCAGGTGCTTGGACAGGTCCTCAGCCAGTTTATCTAGGTCCAACGTGCCTTGAGTGTCAACCATGCCGCACATCCCCGCTCGCCCTTCAGTATTTGGCACCTGGGTTAAAAAAGTACATTACATTATAGAATTATTTAGTTTTCAAACCACAAAAACGTCGTGTCTACTTACTCACGACATAACTTTTATTGTCTCTTTCATTCCTACAACTTTTTTTTTCGCTTTACGCTATAGCAGGTTCCTAGGTGCCCTACACCAATTCGCCGTAAAGCACGATAGGTAGAGGAGACCAGGAAACATAGTGTTTAAGTCACTCCGTTCCTATAAGACACTTCCAATCCCCACTTTCCGTCAATTAAATATTTAATTTCCTATAGTGGGAATCTAACCTAAACTATCCGTCGCTTTTACAGTTGTACGCTTGTGCACTTTGACGGCGCGACTGGCCTCGACATTAAAATATTTTTTAAGCATTGCTACATGTAATCTTACTATTATATAAATACGTTTCGTTGTCGCGGATGACTTTTTTGAAGTATACGATATGACGTTGCCCGGGAGTTCATTTTTTAAAGTTAAATCACGTCCGAATAGTTGCGGCGGCGGTGGCATATTACTATTGATTTCATTTTAATTATAATACTGTTCGACCATTGGCAAGTAAGAGGTTTTTGCGTGAAGCGAACAGGGGGCGGAGCCTCTTGGCATATGTATATATTTACGTATTTTATATAAATAAAAAAAATAGCATAAGTTTGTAATAAAATGTATTTTTTGCACTGTTTTTATAAAATTGTTGCATAAAACTAAAAATAATTCATGCATAAGATGCTAAAATCTTTTTAAAGTAACATTACATAACGTTGTTTTATATATAATTTTACAATTGTGCAGTATAAAAAACACGCAATTATATTATAAATGTATTAAAATTAAACATGCATTTATGCAATAGTTGACTACGATGTTTAAAAGATATTTTACAAAAAAATAAAATAGAACTTGGAATTTTTCCAATTAAAAAAAAAGGCAGCGACGCGTTTTTTTTTGCCTACCGCACGTAAGATATCTAGTGTTAAAACACTCCTTTTTTCATTTTCCTACAGAATTTGTATAAGATATTTGTATTAACAAATTAAGCGTGTGACTTTTAGCGCAACGGTTTGTGGCGGATTCCTATTCGGGGGAATGAACTACTTGATATCTTCATTTTCTCGCCCTGTTAACGAGCACCTTTGAGTTTAAATTTGGCGGAAAAGGGGGACCGGAATTTCTTAGCACTAGGTTCCCTCTGCCTCCTTTGCTATAGTTTACACACTAAGAATAAAAATCTGTTACAGCTAACAAAACATACCAGTACACCATAAACGACGGCGTCACGTTGATCAGCCACTGCCGATATGGCGGCTTCCACTTCACTGGTGCTGACATTCTCTCCTCGCCAACGGAACGTGTCTCCGGTACGATCACGGAAATACAGGTACCCTAGCTCGTCCGCCACTAGGATGTCACCTGGAAAAAATAATTTTAAAGATACCTTTATTTTTGTCTCTAAAATGTATAATATAATATTATTTTTAGCATTTTTAAAGTGTTATAAGTATCTCTAATTCACAATTCACACTTAGGAAAGAAAAAATGATTTTTAGAAAACGTATAAAAATTTTGCTACGTTCAAATTTACATACGTTTTCTAAATGAGTATAATCTAATCAAAGTAATAAAAACGATGAAATTCATTACATTTATATAAATTAAAATAATATTTGTTTTTAAACGCCTTTATTTTAAGCTAGCGGCCTCCGTGTGGCTCCACTCGCTTGTACATCACAGCGTTATTTTCTAATCTCAGTTACTTTCGTGATCTAATAATATTATCATTTTACTTAAACTTTTAGCCAATTTAATATAACACTTATTTTGTAGCAATATTGCTAGAACACAAGAAACGCAGATTATGCATTTCTACCAAAGATTGCATGTAGAAACTTTAAATATATACTCTAATCTAAATTAAATTTAATCTTAATTAAATTAAATTTAAATTAGCTTCACGCTATATCCCGCACACAGCAGGGTAGGCAAAGGAAATCTAGTGTTAAGACACTCCGTTCCCCACTTTCTGCCGAATTTGGGAGGCATTGCGT
>DVQM01000655.1:0-15541 GCA_018231645.1 Heliconius ricini
TTTGTACTCTGAACGATAGTGCTTTAAAAATATATATTTTTATCAACAGCCATATTCAACAGTCGATTCGAATGTCATTTTTTAGCCAAGAATCTTACCAGCACGATTGCTATATAATTTTCGCAGGCAAACTAATGCCTTGAGTTCAATCAAATGACGATAACTTTTTTTTTAATGAACTAATTTTGATGAACTAAACTTTAGTAATTAGGTTGAGTTAAAACAAAGCAATTGGTGAATTTTCAAGTAAATCGCTTTAGTACTTTTAGAGAAAAATGTGGACAAAAAACTATCAACAGACAGACACACAGACAGACAAGAAATTAAAAAAAATATATTTTTGCTTTCTTTTATTCTTTTTAAGTGTCCCCCTATCCATTTCAGTCAAAGTTACTTAATGTACAGGCAAAATATTTTTACTGTCTTATTATATATAGAGATAATACCTCTACATCAGTCTAGATATGTTGTCAGCATATTCAAACTATTCTTATATATATGTAAATAACCATTGGAAAGTACTACATTACACAATATCAAGCCATTAGTGTCGATATTAAAACACCTTTATTGCAAAGTAATAAAATAAAGATCAGCGTTTAAACATGCCAATTGAAATATCGAATTAGTTTTTAAACTAATTAAATTTATTTTGCCAGTTCGTAACTCGACAATTACTTTTTAGAAATATTTTGGGTTATTTTTAAGATACTACCAATACCTATATAAAAGCTAGGTAAATATTTGTGCTTATTGTATAGACCAGCTAAGCAAATACAATCGCATCGAGCTACAGCAAAATTTTCTACAAATTATTAATCTTATGGGACAATTGTAGTAACTTTACAGAGTTTGCTTTCAAATATATGTTTTATTTATTTTTTATAGTCTTTTCGCATACATTAACATATTAATCTTTTTTAAAACAAATGCAATAACGTCATTTTTGCACCAAGTCAGCCACATAAGAAGAGTCACTTTACTCTCTACTTTTTCAGATTGCTATTTACTTGCATATTAGGTTGGTGGTGGAAGCTGAAACCGACCTACTATACCTAACAAAGCTGTTGGGCATTGTCGGTGAATATTTTAAACCCAATAATACTTTTAAATATATTAGAATCTTAAATAATAGTAAATTTAAATAACAATATGTCGTTGAGGCACACCGACGTTGCCCGTCACTAGACATTAGATATTTTCTTTATATATATAGTATAGCAAGTAGGTTCCCTGGGAAGAATAGAGGATTTCTTGAAATTCGAAAGGAAGCCAAAAAAATCGAGCTTTTACGAAATTCATGGAAATTATGTTACAATTGATTTAGTAATACTCCCACTCGTTTTACCCGTATCTAAATTTGGTTAAGTGTAATTTTGAATTTAGAACACGTGTAAGTTCCCACAATCTCACAGTAACCACGGTATTTGCGTGACATAGCACCATTAGACGAGATGGCACTAATGTGTGAACTAATGACGGAACAACGTGGCCGATGCTGCTACAAGCTTATTTTTTCTAATAGGGTCATTTAAATGATTTATAGTGTATTTAACATTATTTTTTTATGTCTTTTTTTATATTTTCAATTTAAATATTTAAATTGAATAGGTGTTTTTAAAACTACAAGGAAAAGTAGACTGGAGACTCTTAACTAGGTGCTCGGTAAATATATGAATTTTTATATGAAAATTTATAAATTGAGATTGGGAGTTTGCCGTAAATTCTGTTTACCTACAGTTTATATTAAGAAACTAGCTTTTATCCGCGGTTACGCTCACAAAAAACACTAAGAGTTGAAAACTAAGAGCTGAAATGAAAATAACTAAGAGTTAAGAGAGAGGTAACTCGAGGTGACCGCGAGTACAGTAGATTACATAGAAATTAATCATTTCCATGTGATAAAGTCTCGATAAATGGACTAACAAAACATATAATATTTCTCATATTTGTATTATTTTCTTTTTCAACCTTTCACAAGCTTACTGATATTTTTTATTGTTTGTTTTATGTGTGAATAATTAGCGGTATTAAACATTTAGTTTTATTTTTATTAGAATTGTAAAAAAAAAAATCAATCCAATTTAGTATTTCATGAGATTAACACGTTTAATCGAACTAACTGTTCAGCTTTACAATATGAGTATAAATAGTAAAATCTCAGCCAGATGTTAGTTTCGAAACTAAAGAATATTATGAACTAAGCAATAAGTTTTCCTCAAAACCCTACCTGTTATTTTATTATTATACATTAAAGAGTCAGAGGGTGGCAGCCCGTTGCCGGCGGGACTCTATACTCTCTAGAGGGTGTGTGACAAATTACATTACAATTGAATCGGACGTGCCCTATCACACCCTCTTCTACGGTGGATGTTGATACATACTTTATTAGAGACAACATTGGGAACTGGTCTTTTGTTTGCTGTTGTTTTGAATTTTGATATAAGTATATTTTTTCAGCTTCGCGCTGTATCTCGCACAGCTGGGTTAGCAGAGGGAACCTAGTGTAAAGACACTCCGTTCCTCATTTTGCGCCTAACTCTGGAGGCTGATGAGTGGTGGACCTCAACTCTTGAAAATTAAACACATTTCAACAATAACGCCATTATGTTGGAATATGAATAGTTTGAATACGTAAAGTAAATATGTAGGTAAAAGTCAAATATTTTACTGAGGAGTTGTAATATCATATATCTGATGATAAATATTAATAAACGTGATAAAGAAAAATTATATCTATTTTTTTAATTATAATCAAACATAACATAAATTGTACAAAAAAAATACTTAATATTTGCAAAGTAATTTCGAAGTAATCTTAGTAGGTCCTATCATCTCATGCGCTCAGCATCCCTCCCTCTGGGGAACTAATTCGTATACAAACAGCTCACCCCACTTGCTGTTGTAGATATTTGTTATTAGAGATTTTGTTTGCAACGATTAGGGGATAATTAATGGTGTTTTGTCACGAATATGGTTCAATAACACACTATGTGTTATTGAATTGAATATTGTTATATTGAAAACTGAACTATTAAGTACTTAGTGAAAATTATAGTTGACGATAATATTTTTAATGCTTTCACGGCTTTCCACCTGAATTCTTTGACGGCTTTCCACCTGAATTTAGAACACTGAGTGTGAAATGGTAGCACTCAAAGCTACGTTTTATCTTGCATTAGGCAAAATAAAGTTTTCCCTCGACCAAGTAATGGAATCCGCACCATGACGGCTAATAATAATATAATTATTAAAATATTTTTGTCGAACCAGCAGATTACATTACGTTAGGGATTTTGGTCTCGAAAGTATAAACTATAACGCTTAGTTGCCTTCTATTCAAGTAAAAATACCGGTCAAATATCAACTTCAAATAATAGGTGAAAAAAAACTTATGTACTTGACTTATATTTATAATTACGGTAGAAGTGCAAAAGGTGTATGAGACCTGGATATATGATATTAATTTGAGGTTCATTCGACCTCTACATAATCTTGAGCACAATGGTCTTAACAGATAGAAAGACAGACGGACAACAAAATAATCTTACAACTGTTCTTTTTAATAAATAAGATACGGAACCCTAAAAATATAACACGACATTAACAAATTGAAATTTACACAAAAAATGAATAAACTATTCCAATTAGGTCATCCCGAAGTACTTTACAAGCGCCATATCTGTATAAATAAATTATATATCTATAGAAATAAATGGAGTGCTAACGAAGATTTTACGACGTCCTTTCATTTACGATCCGTTACACGAATGAAGTTATTTTAGAATTTATTTGATTCTCCATTAGGTAGGTGTAAGTTTGTGAAGGAAAATTTTATGTTTATATCTAAACTGTTGATTAAATGTAGGTGCTTAAGTAAATTTGTAATATTTGGGCGTGTGTTGTTTGAGCGATTCGAAGTGTAATATTGTGGTACTTAATATTTTGTTTAACTGTAACTTTTAGGAAATTAAACAAACATATTTAATTCTATATTTCTAATCGATCATGATGACTTTTACCAAACTTGACATAGAAAAAGAATACGAATTATGTAAATATAAATCAAAATAAATAAATCAGCTTCACGCTGTATCCTACAAACAACAAGGTAGGCAGGGGGAACCTAGTGTTAAGATGCTCCGTTCTTCACTTTCTGCCGAATTCTATATATAATAAATTTAAGTAAATATTCCGTCTCCTCGAGTGGGGATCAAACCCACAACCAGTCGATTTTACAGTCACATTTTGTACCTCTGCGTCACGGCTGGCCTTTGTTAATATATGAAAAGATATTAAAGGAAAACAACTTCGTTAGTTATTTTATTCAAATATAATAATTACGCATAGTAAAACTCTACGTTAGTTGCCTTGTTTGACCAATTAGTTGGTTTAACGACAAAACATTAAGTTGTGTTTTCTATTTAAAATAGTCAATTCAACTATAAATAGAATTAGTAAGCTAAGCTTAGAATACTTAACATTTATGGTTATTTTACTACCACCAGTACCTATTGGTTCTTAACTACTTAAGCTACTTTGTGTTTAAGAGCGTGTAAAAAACAGTTTACATATTTACGAGATTTCTTGAAATGTTAAATATTTTGACGTAGTTTGGTAAAATAATATTTCTTAGTGGTTAAAGCGCCTGGACGAGTTCGAAGAATCGTAGGTTCAAATCCAGTTACGCTTAAATTTATATATATCTGTTTTTAAGTATTAAACAATGATTTTATATATGTAATTACACTATTGTTTATGAGACTTAAATAGAATATATATTTTTTGTTATTTCAGGTGTTGAAATATTGTGAACACCTCCACGGAAAATGGTATTTCAGCGAGATCCGAGCGATCTTCTCGCGCCGCTACCTGTTGCAGAGCATCGCCATCGAAATGTTCCTAGCCAGCCGAAGTAAGTTACTACTTAATTTATATTTTAAGAAGTGTTACAGGTCGTCGTGGGGCAGCGGCGTTACGTCTGACTGTAAACACTACGGTTCTGCATTCGATTCTCACTCGGGGGAAAGTGTTATTTTTGTTTTCCAGCTCTGGTACCGACAATTAAAGACAAACATGGCGTTGGTTTTCTCCTTTCAACATATAATTTCCCGAAAATTGAGCGATACATGGAGGGCGGAGTGTCTTTGCACTAGGAGTCACTTCTGGTGTTTACTCTACTGGGCTACAGCGTGAGGTAAATAAATCCGATTGGAATAACGCTTACAGAAAAAAATATTTTATAAGTATATGAGAGACCATCGCAGTGCAGTACATTGTCTGACTTTAAACGATGGTTGCAGGTTTGATTACCACTCGGAGGCGTAAATTATCGTTATTTCTTTGCTCTGGCAAGACAAAGCGCGACGTTTGGTTCCGCCTCTTAACACACATTGTTTTTAATTGTGACGGAATATGAAGCAAGAATTGAGTGTGCTAACAATTGACTGTATTAGAGGATAAAGCGTAAAAAATGTAAGGGCTTACACGATCTAGTACTAGATCGGCAAAAACGGAACGACATACTTATAATATCACTAATTTTTCAAAGAAAAATTATTATGATTTAATAGTTAAATATAATTTTGCATTTATTATTTTTCAGCGTCCATATTCTTCGCGTTCCCTGACCAGGCCACGGTGAAGAAGGTGATCAAGGCTTTGCCAAGAGTCGGTGTTGGTATCAAATACGGCATCCCGCAGACCAGGTTAGTACTTTAACAAACTGTTTTTAATGTTTGCTTGACATTTTTTCTATCAAAAAATCGATGTTTGTGTCAACGTAATTAATCGTTGATACAAATCTTATATCTTTTATAGCTGCCTTATCAGATTGTCTATCTTTTTTAGCCTTTTCAGTAAAATATTGGTAAATGACCTTTTTGATATGATAACAGTTATAGATCTATTAACAGTAATATAGTAATGAATGCTATAAGATTTTTTTCTTATAAGAACCTAGTGATAAGTCACTATATTTTCCAGCTACTTCCAAATCGAGAAACTATAAGAAATAAATAAATAAATATTAATTTAATTTTTATTATATATAATAAAATCACAAAGAATACTTATATTATTTTAAAATAATTATGTATATAAAACAGTGCCATCTCTTAAAACTATGGATAAGCATTTTAAGTGCGGAGGTCACATAAACTACAAATTCTTTTATCGATTCGTTTTATTTTGTATTGCTTTCTATAGATGGCGCTAGTTTATACATTTCGCCTTTACGTTTTGAACTAGATCGACGTAACCTTATAAATATGTCTAGAAAGTGTACTGGCGTCGCGGAAATAAACATATTATCGATTTTTATAGATACAATAAAGATTTATGTTTTTTTAATTATAATTTAAATTTTAAAATCTATAATAGTCTTTGATTTTTTTTAGTAACGGACTTTTTTTTACCCTTGATAGTTTTAAGTTTTTTACATTTTTTATGTAAGTTCGTTGAATAAGATTTTAACCCACAACCACCGCATAAAGTTTATAAAATTTATGTAAATAAAAAACGACAAATACAAAAAACATTTTTTTTATTTCACACAAAAACAAAACATCACAGTCATAATATATAATAATATTTTTTTTTAAATACAAATATTGTTTTAACTTAATTAAATGAAGATTTTATACATATAATGTGTATTTTTAGTAGCTTAATAAGTAGCTTCATTATAACTCGTGGTCCCTAGTTCGATTTACTTACAGTTTTGTAAGTAGCTTCTTGAAGCTTGGCTTGGCTTATTAATCGGAACGTTGACACGCTTTGTAGTGGATAATAAAAAAAAATACCAAAAAGAAATATTTTTAAGAATCTTAAATAAGTATAGTTTTGAATGTACATTATAAACAAATTTAAAAATAACTGACGTTATTTGTTCCTATCGATTGAAAAAAATATATTACTATGAAGATAGTATATCTTCATAGTAATATATTTTTTAAACTCCAATGCAAAAAGAAGGGTAGTTAGGAGCTTGACGTCGATGTCTGCGTGTCTGTCTGTCCGATCGTATCTCTCAAAGGTGAATACAGATTTCAACGCAATTTTTTTTATTTGAAATTTAACACACATATCTATGAACCACCGCAGTGAGTTTGCCCTTGAAGTGGTCCTTCTCCAAAATAATGTAAGGCATTTTAGGATTAAATCGAATTACTTGCATGAGGGATTTTTATTTTGTTTAATTTAATGTTGTGTACAATAACTGAAACAATCTTTCCGATTTTTGAATTGCGGTTCAAGTGATTTTGTTCCTTTTTACATTAATTATTATTTAATTATCTCAACACATTATATATTTACATATTTTAACATTTTCTGTTGGTTTGCTTTTAAAGTAATATACCTATATATATAAGGGATGTATATTGTATATCTCATTTATAAATAGTAACTCTTCCTATAGGTACGTAATACACATATTAATAATGTTATTTTTATATTTTATATATAAATAACATTTCACAATCACAAGAAACTTAGCAATAAAAAACAATAGTTCTCTTCTTAATAATTAGCATTTCTAAATGCAATAATAAATAATGCTCAAAAATGACATATTACAACATTTGTAATCTATGATTTAATATAAATATTAAATATAAATAATCTGTAATCATTATGGAGATATTCAATTGAAATATCCAATAACTTATTAGTAGTACACTAATATAAAACTTCACGATACATAACGTAAAACTATCACATTGGAATGTATCACTTAAACTTATATTAAATTGAAAAATAACATTTTGTTTGTAAATTCTATATATATTAATATAAAAAAAAGTGCCTTCAATACGTCGATACGTCGACGAGTCGTGGCCGCCCTGAAGTTAGCTGCTAGGAAGATAGATAGGATGGCTGTGCAAGTTAGATTTTCCGATAAATTTCTTACTTTTGATTACTTTCCTCCCGAGTAAACAACGCTTATGCATTTTCAAGTTCAAGTTCCCAAAGCTTAACTTTAGGGCAGCCACGACTCGTCGCCCGTTTTTATAAATACTAAAACAGCACTAGATCTCTTTATATATATTTTTATCCCTCTATCTCTTAAGTCTCATAATGCCTTCTAAATCTGCAACATTCGGTAACACTTACAATAATCACTCAATTACCTATAATACTGATCACATTTAAAATTATTTTCATTTAAATACAAACTTAAAATACATAGTAACTATTTATTTATATAACGGCCAAATATCACTCTAAAGGTAATTTCTTTTTTTTCATTTTATTTCTCATAATATGATTAGAAATAGGAGTGATATTTTTCTTGAATAAAAATTCTAATTTTCTTTTTAATTCTTCTCATAAGTCTTATCCCATTGCTTACTTATCTCTTTACTCTTTTCTAAAGACACAGCTGCTCCAGCGCTATGTCGCCTTTGGACGGGTTTTTCAGCTGTTTGTTTAACATAACCGACTTCCGGATCGCAATCTTTCTTATCCTCGTCAAATTGTCGCATAATTTCGGTTAAAGTCTTGCCTTTAGTTTCCGGCAGAAAGAGAAAACAGTAAGCCGCGCCCAAAATGGCGCATATCGCGAATAAATATAGCGTCCCATTGCTGGTCAGTAAGTTTTCTAACTGAGGATAGGTCTTGATATTAAAGAAAATTAGAACATATGCACAACACGACGTCGCTCCCGACATTACACCTCGTATATCTTGAGGGTACAATTCTCCAGACATAATCCAAGGTAATTGTAAAAATCCGACCATGCTGAATGAAACGTGCAGCAAGACACAAGCTAACTTGATTAGAGGTGGCCCGTCCAAGCTGTCGCACACCGCGGCGCCCAACATCGCGAACCCTAACAGAAGACCAGAAGTCGCGGCTAATGTTTTGCGCCTAAAACTATTAATAAGACCGGCCCCAATTGCTCCCATGAACACTCTAACCCCTCCAACGATAATTGAGGCTGTGAACTCGTTCACGCTGGTGCCGACCGACTTGAAGAAATCGACGGCGTAGTATAAAATAACGTATATGCCAGACATCTCTTGGAACATGAAAAAGACTATTAGTAAAACAAACGGTTTTAAAACGCTTTTGCGTTTGAATAGCAGAAGTTTTTGTCTAAAAGTCATATTCTCGTCTAATTTTCGGTCTTTAGTAAATTCCATAAGTTCAGTCTGCGCTGTATTATTGTTTTGACGTAACCAAAACATGGCATTGTAAGCTTCCTTCATTTGACCCTTAGAAGCGAGCCATAAAGGCGATTCAGGAACGAAATACATTAAAAATGGCGTCAATAATGAAACTCCTGCGCAAATTGCGGCTACTTTGCGCCAATGTATGAAAGCTCCTAAGGAATAAACTATGAATATTCCCGTAGAAACTAGTCCTGGTCCTAGAGCGCTGAGGACCCCCCTTTTTTCAGGGGTGGTGATTTCAGCCACGTATATGTAAGATGCTGTGGACATGCCTGTAAAAAACATTTTAAATTAAATAAAATATCTATCTCACTGTAAATGTAATGAAACTTGTAATAAATATTAGTTAAATCTTAAACAAATATTTGGTATGTGAATATTATTATTAACTATATTGTTAGTTAAATTGAACTACACAATCAGTGACATATGTATTTTTACTATTCAAGAGGCAACTTCATAGTTAACTTTTTTACTAGGAAAATGATCACACCTTAGTACAAAAATGTGGATTTAATTTACGGAATATTTAATTCTTACCTATTGTAAACCCAGTAATAAATCTTCCAACGCAAAGAAACACATAGGTTTCAGAAAAAGCGATAACAAGCCATCCTATCAGATTCGGTAGCACGATGGACTGCAGGAGCAATCGACGTCCCACCGCGTCCACCATCATGCCGCCCAGCAACGCGCCGATCGGGTTTGATATCACTCCCAAACTTGCTGTAAAAACATTATATACTGTTAGCAAACTTTTGTAAAAGACGGTAAATGTAGGTGAAAGAGACTATAATACAATGGAATTGTGTCGATTGAGGCAGTTGCTTGTACGCAACGGCCTTTATTGGTAGAAAACTGTGAAGTACTGTTATTCCGATTTCTAACAATATATTCTTTAATATAAAGTTATAATAAAATTTACTTTGAATCCAATTTTTGATATATGCTCACAGCTACAAGACAGATAGCTCTGCATTTTATTAGTAGATGATTCAATTATTTTATGATAAAACTACTTAGATTATTTTTATGAATATTTTTCATAGCTCCCGCATATAACAGAGTACTTTCCTCCGTATTTTCAAGACGTCGCGTATTGAGTTGTGGTACTTAACGCCGCGCTTTGTCTACGTTATCACCACGCTTACAGTCACACAGTGTGCCAGAGCGGCCACAAATATATTAATATTCTTTATAAAATACAAGTGGTTTTCCAACATAAAATAAAAACTACATCTTTGAGTTAGTACTAGTCAAATAATCTTGATATTGTAACTATTTTCCGTATTTCCCCAATCTAATAAAATCACATACAATGCAAGCATCAGTTACCGATCTCTCTATCACGTCAATGTCGCCGGAAAGTAGTGAACAAAACCATTGTCCCTAATTTCATAATAAAAGTTAATCATATTGATAAATTCCTAACTCAAACGCCCTAACAGCTAAACGTGCTGAGGACTAAATGATACGGGTTAGGATTTTATCAACAGTGCTACAAACGTTCCATTGTTTGTTCATACAATGTTTGTTCTGCATTCTGTACACTGTGATATGAATGTTTACTGATTTATATTTGTATGAGAGATTTTATTATTTGTTAGTGTATCTTGTATGATATAGTAAGTTGTTTAAATGTTTATATCGATAAAAGCATTTTGAACATGTTTTAGTATTGTCTCTCTGATTCTTTTTACCGTACTTCTCACAAGTCTTTGTTTGTTAAATTCACAAACAAAAATTTAAGTATAATATGCGATCATTTAGCGTAATCATTTCAACATTTTAAAGTGTTTACACGCTTTAGGACGTAATGGGCGGACAAATCACTGGTTCAAAACCCACTATCTAGAAAATTTTCAACGTTTTCTAAAAAACGTATTTATTTACCATTTCTTACATTTCTCTAATATTTTACGTATTACTTGCTTATATATAAAGTATAATTTTAGAAGAATATGAAGAATCATGAATGATTGTATTGTAGTCATTCAAAGGTAACAGTAACAACAATACGTACAGATGTTATAATGCTGTTTATTTTCTATCCGGTATAGCTACGTGAGTGACGCATCTAGACACGTATATTACGTTAAACATTCTGAATACAATATAGACAAATCTAGCACGTATATATTCCATGTTGATAGATAGAATGAATGACATTTAATAAAAGACTAATAAACATGTTCACGTTGAGCTGTGAGATCAAAATTATGATCTTAGAACAACCTATCGAGTGTTCCTCACAAGTCTGAGAAAGGAAGATATTTAGAAATGTAAAAAATGTGGTAGTAGGTACGCACGCATGAACGGCCTACCAATAAACGCGGGTTCGAAGTTTGCGTTTAAGGTGATAAGTTACATATTTTTACAGTTCACTAACATTATTGCCTCATAATTATTTATATTTTTAGAAAGAGGATTTACTAAGTATGATGGCAATATAATAATTGAATTTTAAATCATATAACTGACACTTTCTTACCTATCCAAGAAGTTTCTTCGTAAGACGCGGTGGGGTATTCATGCGTATACTGGGGCAGCAACACCGCGGAGAAGCCCTGACAGAACCCAACCGATATGTTGATGGACTGCGCCGCGAGTGCCGCCAGCACCTGTTAATAACGAATGTAATAAGATCAGATGTGGCCAAAACGCACACAAATTTATTGGTTTTCGTCTTCTTCTTCTTCTGTATTTTAGCTTCTTGCAATTGTCTAAATGCTTAAAAGAATAAGCCTGCTATATACGGGACAAAAATGTCACGGTAGGTAGAGAGAACCTAATGCTAACGCACTCAATTGTCCAATCATCGCATCAACCAATTTTCGAGATATCGTATGGTAAATTGAGTGGCAGATCTCAACGCCACATTTTGTCTTGTTACCAAATCAAGGAAATGAATTATTCCGTAAGGATGTTGAGCAGAATGTGTATTATGTGGTGTAAATTAAAGAATAAAGTAGTTTTACACACTAAATTTCACACTTTGTGTATTGCCTGAAAAATGCAACAAATATTGAATTCTTTTAAATTTTTGTTAATAATAATAAGAAATAAATTTATTTATTGTTTTCGTTCCCTCGACACAATATTTATTATATAAATTTAATTTAGCGTTAGTTATGCTCAATTTATGATAACGTAATCTGCTATCGCTGTAATGTTAATAGAATGAGTGCAACATTGATTATAAGCACGCTGTTATATTTTTTTTCAGCTTCACGCTGTATTCCGCACCCATAGCAGGGTAGGCAGAGGGGCCCTGGGCGAGAACTTAATGTTAAAGCACTACTTTTCCCTACTACTATTCGTAAGGAAAACCTTACGAATTCTGGAGGCACTGCGTGTTGAATAGCGAAACTCAACGCCGTGCTTTGCCTCGATAACAGAGCGAAGAAATGAAAATATTAAATATTTCATCTCCTCGAGTAGGAATCGGGCCACAACCTGTCACGTTTGCAGTCACACGCGTGCGCCTCTGCGCCTCGATTGATCCAGGGACTTACTTTAAATAATACAAGTAATGAATGGAAGAAATAATAAAAGTATCTGATTCATAATTAAATTAATTTTCTGAAACAGTTTACATTATCTATTACATACTTTACTTTAATGTACGTGATATCCTCTTATCTATAATTTGACGTCTTTATTATTTGAATAATGCTATTTTGAGTGATCATTCCAGAAAACAGACGATTTTATAATGAATTGCTTAATCGTAGTACCTACCTACTTGTTTTGGTTAATTTAATTTACCCCAATATGAGCAATTGTAATCTCCATTTTCTAATTTCAAATTATACTGATGTAATGTAGATGAGTTTGAATGATGTTGATGACCATGATCTATCATATGCAGACTTGACCACCCTAAGCCTATCATGTCATATCGTATGTATTGATAACAGAGATTGTATCAAATATTTTAATTTTTTTTATTCGTATTGTAAATTTTGTTGTATATTTTTATTTAAAATACACTATCTTAATATTTTTGAATTAAATATCTATACATATGAAGTTAATACGTAAACTGATGTGGGCACGTAATAATCAGAGCGTTGACTTAAAACTATTTTGATTCTTGCGTTCCTGCCAAATATTTTCACAGTTTTTACCGAAATTTGCGTGCGCTTGAATAATAATCTGTTATTCGTGAAACGTGACAAAGACACGTGGCGTTAATGCTCGTGTATAAGAAAATAATCATATGGTATTAGAAGCGCCTCAGTGTCCCCAAAGATTGCCGTCATATGTATAATTTCTATAGAAACTTCTTGGTGTTTGTCTCTAACTAGAGGTCGACGTTTTTCAGAGTAATTTTTGTAGGAAATTATGCTTTGTTTAACAAATGAGTCTATCATCATATTTTTTTCATGTAATAAACAAAAACAGTCTACAATATACATGTTTTTCTACTAGCATGATACTATGCCATTTTAATATAATCTTTTCCTGAGATTTCTTTATTTATGTATGCCACTTTCTCATTAATATTTTAACCATTCCTATGTGTCAAGTATATAATGAATATTTTATTAAATAGTATGTAAAACGGCTACAACTGATCATAAATAGGCTTAGAGTTAATCTGTACACGATAAAAATAGCAGCGAAAGTTTTAAAACCGAGATCTCTATCTTTTCTTAAATCATTATCAATTCATTTCTGTTACATATTTCGAGAACGGCAATATTACAATCATTTTGTTCATGATTTAGATTCCCCAACTGCGATAGTATCACTGGACACTATGTTATTAAAATTAAAATCTCAATCATTTGATTATATATATTTTTTTTCTATAAAAAAGTATATTTGATATCAAAAGTATTTAACGTGAAAATTTTCCATTTTATGTGAAATGTGTTCATACAGTCGTGCGAAGCGTTAGAGCGGTCGTTTATATAATAATCGCAGCTAACCACCGGAACGCACCATGATTGTGATGATAAACAGTGATTATACAAGATGACGAGGAAAATGGCCCACAGCTCTTATTTACTTTTATTCGACTTGGACTCTACATGTACATATTGATAGCGTCTGACGGGTGTAAACGGGACTGGTGTAGGTTTGATCTCAACTCGGGGAAGTGAGGTATTCCTGCTGCTGAACATGAAATATCTCGAAAATTGAGCGGTGCATGAAGAGCGAAGTCTTCTAACACTAGCTCCCACTTTGCTATATGTGACAGAAATATGTAATATTCTTATATGTTAAAATTATTCATGAAGGATGAGTGGAAAGAAGAGTATTCCCTTACCTTCTTTCTCAAATTCGTTTCATCCAAAGATTCAATTGATGATACTACTAGATACATAGCCATTAAAAGGAAACCAAGTTGGTTACTTAATGAAGTTATCTTTTTTACCTTTCTCTTAAAATGTATAATTTTCTTTTAATTTTAGATGCCATCTTTTTTCTTATATTTCATAATTCATTGATTTATGTGCTATTTAAACAAAATATTTTATGTGTATCTTATAATAATAAAGCACAAAACGTAATTGATTTGTTTATGTTATAAATACATGTTAACAACAACGATCTTTGCGGTCAAACAATGCGGTAATTCTGTGGCCACAGATATTCATCTGATATTATAATTATTATGTATTTTAAACGTAAACTATAAAATTGGTATAATGTTTGTTTTTAAATCAAAGGTCATAAGTCATATAACTTATAAGATTAAATTTTTTAACGTTATTTAGGTTACCGTTACTCAGCGGCACTTATAAGTGGTAAACGTGTGTAAAGTTTATAAAGTTCATAATTAATGAATTGTTATTGATAAACACATTGATAAAACTTTATTTATGTATTGAAAAGAACAACTGTTGAGTTGAGCAGAACTGCATTTCCGATGATATCTTTATGTCCATTCGACGGTTCAGATTTGCGCGCAAAAGTCTATTTGAAAAAATACCTTTTAAATTATACTCCTTATTGAACAAAACATTATAATTTGAAATAAAAAATATAGAGATCTGAATATACTCTTAGATATCTATTAACATACGACTGGTGAGTAGCTAAGTAGCAATTTAACTTTATAATTTTCATCTATATTGGTTCATCCAGTATTTTTTTGTTATTGAGCAATCCAGTTTCTCAAGTGGTATAACTTATTGATATACTATAAAGAATACCCGTACTATAAGTAAATCTACTTTTACACGCGTAATGACAATTAACATTAAAAAAACGTACGTACATATTAATAAACAATTATAATGAATTACCACACTCATAAAACTGATCTGCGAACTAAATACTAAATGTAAACAAAACTGAGGCCAGTCGTGGCGCAGTGGCACGAAGTGTGACTGTAAAACCGATTGGTTGTG
>DVQM01000656.1:0-15538 GCA_018231645.1 Heliconius ricini
CACTAGGTTCCCTCTGCCTACCTTGCTGTGTGCGGGATATAGCGTGAAGCTAATTTATTTTATTTTAATTTATTATATTATATTAAATAAAAAACATTGTTTCATTGATCGAAAAATATACACAGTTTATTAAATTTAATAAATGGATAATCACATACCTCATACAAAGCTTATGGGTTGTTCCAAATAAAATACCACCTAAAAAAAAGTATCTTCAAATACTACCTAGTATTTGAAGATACTTTTTTTTTTTAATTATGAACTTCATCACAATATACATACTTTGTGTGTGAACGCTTGTGCGTTTCTGCATATAATTATTAAGAATTAATGGTACCCATCGCTTATTCAGTATTATAGTACTCTTCATAGATTAAACAAGCTGACATATGTGATTGACAACTAATACAAAAAATTAATATAGCTTCACCCGCAATGTCTATACTATATATTTTTAAGAAAGAAATATCAACATCTACAACTAATTTACTGCAATTCTATTGACAAACTCTATGCAGATTTTTAACACTACATAACATAATTTAATAATGGCTGTGGTAGGCATAAATACAAAGTAAAATGCGTGTGCTAAAAAGTTTACGTCTTGTTCCCTTGAATTTGAATATTCATTGCCTTGAATAGTGAGTTTGTCTATCTACAATTACCACTTTTATTGACAGATATATACGGATTTTGAGAGAAAAAAAAAATTTGATTACATCAAAAACGTATTATAAATTGATGTACGCCGACGCCGACTCATTGTCACGTTTAGTATGAGGGGAGCGAAAGGGGAAGGGAGTATGGGGAATAAGCGATAGAGCGACACGATCGGCCTAAGCGGTAATCCATTTATACTTATAATAATTCTGTTTAATTTAAGTAAAAAATGTAATTTTTTTGACAATAAAAATGTCAACTGGCTTCTTTTTTTATTTTACAAAATATAGATAATTTACCTTTATGGAGAACTTTATGTAGGGGCACAAAGTATGACTGTAAAACCGACTGGTTGTGGGTTCAATACCCACTCGAGAAGATTTTCATCATCACATTTCATTTCATCTATATTTACGTAAATTTATCTTTATTTATTTACTTGAATTTATACTTCCATTTCTTCGCTCTGGTGCCGAGGCAAAGCAAGGCGTTGAGTTCTGCCACTTAACACGCAATACCTCCAGAATTCGGCAGATAATGGGAAACAGAGTGTCTTAACATTGGGTTTTTTCTGCCTACATTGCTGTGTGAGGGATACAGCGTGAAGCTGTTAAAAGATTATTTAGTCATAATAGCGGACAACTAGTTCCGTTTAGCAATTTCAAAGAATTTTTACTCTGTCTAAAAATATATTACGTAGTGCAAAAAAGCTAAAATAAAAATTGATGTTTCTTTTATTTTACTTGAAAATTATTTAATTATTAAAATAAAACACTCTATATATAAAAATCACAGTCGTTTATTATTATTAATAAATACTGGTAATTAATTTAGATATTAGAGAATTACCAAAAATCTTTAGCATAATGAAAGATAGGTATATACTATAAAGTATCTAATTAAACATAGTATGTAAATTGGGTAGATAAAGATATGTACGCCAGCCAAGTATTAAAAATTTGCTTTCTGTCAAAATTACTGTTCAATCAAAAACTTCACTTAATAATAAAAAAAGACTTTCATCAGACTGACATAACTGACATTTTTGCTACTCATGAAAATAGAATTTCTTGTTAATACAATATTAACTGCTTATAAAAAAATCAATTAACGCTTAACTAACATTAAATAAGGTAAAACAAAGAGATAGTTTAAGCCTAAATTATTTTTCAGAAAATGTATAAAAATTTGTATGTCGCCGAATTTGAGCCTGCGCATTATGGAAATCGTGCAAACACTCTGACCAAACTACATCAAAATTCTTATGTTAGTACAAGAATTTTAAAATCCGCATCTCTGTAGTCGCGTACGTCGTTACGTTAATTTTTTTATACGTTTTCTATAAACTTATTTTGCATTTCAACAATACCTAAAAATGTTTAAAAATAATGTTAGTTAAACACTAAATTACATTTTTGAGTATCACTGGGTATATTTATAAGCAAAAATCTCATAAAAATTTCTGTCTCCAATTTTTCAAATCAAGATGAAGATTTCAATTTATTCATTCAAAATATCTAATATATACATAATATGCAGAGTATTTGATAGTTCAATTAAATGTTTCAAAGAAAAATACTAATATTATAATGGTTTTGAGATCAAGTTCATCACATAGCTACCGTTTTGTTATCTTTTTAAAAGCCCTCTTATTTTTTTCTTCTAAGCTTTTCTAAGTCACTAAAGACTTTATTGCTATTATATTATATAAAACAGTTAGGTACTATTGGAAATATATTATTTTAAAATGTGATTATTTAAAAAATATTACAAATATTACAAATATTTAATTACAAATAGATCTATTGCACTGGCGACCCATTTATATAACACGCATAACCCTTAAACAGAGCACTCAGTGATGCAACTTTTGCAGATTTTATCATAAAAAAAATACACAACTAAAATTTTAGTACAACTCTCATTACAATCTCAATACAAAAAATGGGACAGACAGACATACATAAAGTACATACATAACGTAATTTTGACAGAGAACAGGTATCATACCACTCCTAAATCAACAAAGCGTACGAATATAGTAGAAAAGCCTACAAATGTGATGACAAATAAAAAAATAATATCATTAATTAACTTAGAAATTAAGTCATGGGCCCGAACTAGTAAACCTTAAAATACTACGTATAAACCCTATACCGACTGAGTCGAACTGCTTACTATAAAGCTATTTATTTCGAAATCTAGGTTATTTTTTAAACCTACTTCTAACAGCTTAATAAATAACTTGAACAATGATATAAGAACAAAATGTGATTTAGGAAAATTTTTGTCAATTGATAAATAAATATTAATAACTGAGACAAGTACAGTACTCGAGACCTAATTTCTTGTTTGCTTTTTGTAATGCCTAATTGTTACTGTAAATTAATATTTCTAATACAAATAATATTAAATAATACAAGCTATTTGCGCCGTCCGTCCATCAATACTAAGCATCATCAGTGTCTAACCGTAGTTAAAATGGGAGAAATAAAAAAATATCACCGATAAATTACAAAGCGAATTGTGCTCTACTGCATCATTTTCAATTTGAACCTTAACACTAAGTAGGAGATTACTCTAATAAATACAAAGAATGCGCTTAACGCTCCAACATCCACCCAAAAGTTAGCCTGATCCATGGTCATTTCCTTTAAAAATAAACTGGGGGTCCTAAAATGGCAATATGCTTCGGAACAGTGCAGTTTTTCTCTACCATAACCGTAAACTGATAGCATTGCACCTTCGAAACCGTAACGTACATAGCTTAAGTACGTTAGCCACTGAAGATAGCTTGGTATAGCATTGAAATTTACAAAGAAGCCGGAGAATAAAACAATAGGTATGGTTGTAACTGGTCCTAAATAAACGCCAGTTTCTATTTTCATGGCAGCTCCTATGAGTAAGCCTAGAGATTGTGAAACCAGCGCTGTTAGCACATTTATTGTTGTGAACATCAGCACTCTGTCTGTTTGCATCGGTTGTCCCGTCATAAAGTACACTATTATAACGTACACTCCGCTGAAGACAATCTGAAATTAAATTGGAAGTTTAATTAATAAAATTATTTGCATTTGTCTGAATTAAAATAATGAAAATGAATAAGTTGTAAAGATATAGTTATAGGTTTTATTTTGGACTGTTATAGTGATTCCATAAAAACACATCCCAATATAAGAGTGCCATACAAAAATTCTACGCTAAATTATTCATGAGATGCTCATACGTGTCAAATTAAAGTGGTAGATAAACATCTATAAAGGAATTTAAAAAATCTAAGTATAATGATCTATCCCAGCATGCTTTTTAATTTAAAAAAAAAACATTTTTAAAAATTTAATTAAATATAACTATACCATTGGTTGTAACATATTTATATTTTTTGTAAATATGTATATGATTAATTTATAATAATTAAAACACTGGTTCCCAACCAGTCGTCCGTCCACCAACAGTGGTCCGCAGAAGCCTAAATGTGGTCCACGAATGATTTTAATTTTATGACCGGGGATAGTGAGGCGAATTTTCTGTTTGATTATCACAGTTAATTTTTATTATACCTATATTATAAAAGTGGTTCTTGATCAAGAAAAGGTTGGGAACCCCGGAATTAAAATAATAATAAAAATTGTACCTGAAACGGTAGATCTGCCATAGTCTTCGCAAAGTAGAACGCTTTCAATGAATACCAATAATTTAAATGCTCTCTCACAAACACGCTCATCTCAGTTGGGACTGTAAAAAAATATTACAAATAAATAATTTATGAGCTTTAAATGCTATCGAATATATTAATGGGCGAAAATAAGAATATTGAACTAGATCCGGATACTTCACCAGACCAATATTTTAATCTCAATTCATCCACATTCATTGAAAAATTACTGCAATACTTACAGAAAGGAAAATTTATACACAATTTATAAACAAAATTATTTAGGAAAACGGAAACCAATAATAATACTATGTAGTATAAGAAGTAAACAAGAAAGACAAACTTACATGTAAGAATAGTAGGCATCATTGCCGTGAACATAGTAAACATCACAGTGAAGAACAAACACCCGGCATTGCTCATCACTTTGGCAGCATCGTGGCCGATATCGTAATACAAAAACCCGATTAACAATCCAACGACGGTGTGGGAACACAGTCTCAAGTGCGTAAGCATTTGATCTCGTAGAATACTTCTAAATGTCCTCTTCAATAAAATCCAAAATTGTTTCCATCCTGATGTAGGAAAACCAGCTTTTTGAGGTTTTTTGGTGAAACTCTCGCTGGAGTCTAAAAGTGATGTAGTACATGTAACTGGAGCGAGGTTTGTTGTGTTTGGAACGGTATTCTGTTTCTCGGTGTTGACTGTTGGTTCGGACATGTCTATCACAGTGCATGTTGGCTTGTCTGGGAAATATAATAATGAGTAAGTCATTACAAATGGAGAAACATTTTTTATGTCACTCTTTTCAAAGAAAGAGACTCTTACCAGCGTTAATTTTTTTAGCTTCACGCTGAATCTCTTATAAAGCAGGATAGACAAATAGTACCGAATGTTAAGATACTGCGTGCCCCACTTACTACCAGATTTTAGCGACAAGAGCAGGGAAATGAAAATGATTCACTCCGAGGGGGAGTGAATCGAAACCATAATCATTTCCTTTACAGACTCTATGAATTAAAATAAGGCCAGCCGTAGCGCAGGAGCTCAAGTGTGTGACTGTAAACGCGACTAGTTGTAAAACATTCGAGGAAAGTTCCACCATTCAATGCGCAATTCCTTCAGAGCTGGGCGGAAAATGGGGAACGTAGTGTCTTAATATAAGATTCCTTCCTACCATGCTGTGTGCGGGATATAGCGTGGAGCTGAATTAAGATATAAGTTAAATCTTCTCGGTCTTGAAAGTTTAATTAGTATTTATATAATATTTAATATACCTATAACAATCTCAAGTGCTTCCTTTTTAACATTATTCTTGCTTTGATTGTTATAATTGCAATTTTGAGGCACAGATGATGATGACGACGAAGTTGATGATTGCCCACGCCCGCAATTACCTTTATTCACCGCCATCACAAGCTTATGTACCCAATCACCATGTTCACCAGTTGCTACCTCCATAACTGAAAAACAATAATATATAATATCATTATTATTTTTTTATTATTTATAATAAATATAGATTACAGCATCATATGAATGTATATTTACACCACTCATTGTTATTACACAAACTTTGCAAAAATTGTATGGAAGAAATCATTATTAACGATAAGACAGCCTTTTACACGTCACTTGTTCACTAAATCACAATTTAGTGTCATTATTGAAAATTCTGATAATACTCTTTTCTTTTATAAAACGGGTAAAATTTAACGCAAAATAACGTTTAAGATATATAATCCGTTTAAGGATCGTATAGCTAATAATCTGGCAGGTTTCAGTTAAGGAAACCCTTCTCCCTAAAGAGATCGGATGTCAGGAGATATATTACTAACAGGCGCCGCTAAAACCTGGGTTGAACATGACTGAACGTATTTTAATTATAATTGTTTATGTTTCAATTGAATATATCTGATATATGCATTTTAAAAAATACATAAAAAATATAAACACATAAACTTGGAATACATTATAAAGTAGAGATTTCAGGCTAAGTAAAATTATATATATTAAACTATTTTACATTAAATTTTAACTCACCATAATCAGCAGGATTGTGATAACTCGGACAATGCAATGCCATGGATGATAAAAACGGCACCAATCCGCTAACCGGCCCTTGATATATACATTGTCCTTCAGCCAAGGTATACAAAAAGTCGAACATTTCAAACAGCCTCGCAGATGGTTGATGGATGGTACATATGATAGTCCTACCGCCTCTCGCCAAAGATTTTAGAAGAGATATACATTGGAAACATGAAGAGCTGTCCAACCCTGAAGTTGGTTCATCAAAAAACATCACAGGCGGATTGTTAACTAACTCTAAAGCTATAGATAGCCGCTTCTTTTGGCCTCCAGAAAGATTTATCGTTCTAGTATCACCAGCTTCGGCTAGACCCAGCATCTCCAATATTTCATCGATGACTATTTTCTTCGCGGTAACTGTCATGTCTTTTCCAAGTTTTAAATTGGCCGACACATTCATTGCTTCTCGTACAGTTAAATGCGGCAAGAGACAGTCGTCCTGCATGATGTAGCACGAGAGCTTGCGAAATCGTCTCAAATTTCTTTCCTTACCATTTATGAGTATTGAGCCGCTTACGTTTGAAGTTCTGTAAAAAACAAAATTATAAATCGGTCAATCTATATTTATTTAAAATACCCTTTTGCTCTCTTTTTATCGCCAAGACAAATGTAACCAGGCAAACGTCTAATATCAACTAACGAATTTAAAAATAAATCTTCATGTCATCATCAATACTTGAGACATTTTTATATATATACATACCGAAAAAGAACGCAACAAAGGATTAATAACTCCCTTTTCAAATAAATAAAATATATATTTTTTTTAATTGAGCAGTACAATCTAAAAATTCTCCGGAACCATATTACCATAAGTATAGTAGTTAGCATAAACAATAGGTGTTCTTGTATCGAACAGACATAAACTTTGGAATTAACGAACTAAAATAGACTTTCGTGAGGAACGCTCGTCACATTCATTATTATTGCGCTAGAAATCAATTTATTTTCAAGGAAAGTTTTCATTAGTCTTTCAACTCAATAGAAATCAATAGGAACAATTCATAGAATTGTTCTTTTTAATTAAATTTTAAAAATTTTAGTGGTTTTTAACCACTCACTGTAATATATATTTTAGTATCACAAATAAGCAGTGTAAGCAGATGGAACTAAGTGTTAAGACACTCCAATCTTCACTTTCCATCTATTTTTAAAGCTGTGAGCCGCGCTTTGTTTTGTTACCAAAGTAGAGAAATGAAAATAATACATCCCCTCGAGTGGAATCGATTACAAAATCAGTCAGACACCGCTGTGCTTCTACACCACGTTCACCTCAGACCTCAAATTCTTTATTATTTTTTATATAAAATATCATTTAATGGGCTATAATTAATTGTAATAAACACAGTTTATTTATTCTGACAAAAGAATGGTTTATTAACATTCAACTAAGAAATATTATCCTTGATCTTGAAGGAAATATGTGAGTTCACGGTTATATTGTTAGATTTAATTGCATTTCAGAGTCTACACTTTGATTGTAATCTTACAAATAATTGCACATAGTTAAATACATATCATTTATAGTTTATAAGTGAACTTTGTAGAGGACTTTACTTCATGGCATTGTTAATTTGACGATGACGATCTGTATGTAGCAGGGTAACCAGAGAGAACCTAAGACACTCCGCTTCCTATTTATAACTTTTGAAAAATTGCGTATTAGGTGAAGGAAGCCAACGCCGTGTTCTTGTTATCGGACCGAAGAAATAATTATCTAAAGTAGAAATCGGACCCACAATCTTCCCGTTTACGGAAATATTTACGTATAAAAATCTCTATAATATTAATCAAATATTGAAATGATTCACTTGAAAGTATAAATAACAACATAAATCAAAATACTTACTTGTATCCAGCCAATATATTCATCAGGGTGCTCTTCCCCGCGCCTGATGGTCCCATTATAGCTGTCAGTTCGCTGGACCTGAACGTTCCATTGATACATTTGAGCAAAGCCTTGTAACCTCTCTTCCTTCCTTCACTTACTGAGTAAGATAGATCCGAGAACTCAATGTCAACTGGTGGGCGTTTAGGCAAGTGGGTCAGGGACGCCATAGGTTTCTTTTGGTCTCCATAACCGTTGGGTATCTTTGGTACTAATCCCGTCATCGCAGCTGTGCCGCCGTTGCACAAATTCATTTGTGAGCCCCTGAAAATTTTATTAAAATTTTAGTAAGAAAATGTTATGAATTCATCATGGTACAGTGGAACAACGTGTGACTGTAAAAGTAATGATTGTAGATTTGATTCCCATTCGGAAGGGTTATTTATTTTCATGAGTTTGCTGTGGCAACAAGTAAAAATGGGGTATTAATTTGCATCACTCAACACATAATGTCTTGGTAATTGGATGGTAAGTGGGGAAGATAGTGTTTTGAATCGAGATGAAGCACTATATAAATAACTTTGAAATATACAATTTCCATTGTTACATAAGATATCAAGTCCAAGGGCGAGTGTCAGAACGTGACGTTTGGAATGTTTCTATACTACAGGCTTCAGGGAATTCGCAAACGAATATTAAGTAAATGGTATGCATGGTCACGCGTCGCCACTGTGTATAGAAACGTTGTTTAATATTAAGTATTACATAGATTTTTTTAAGAACTATACAAGTATATATATACTGTATATATACTATCTATCTATAGTATCTATCCGTCGTGACGCAGCATCGAGATACTCCGTTTTCCGTCCAAATTCAAGAATTTGCTTTTTGAGTGACGGAACTTTGATCGCGCTTTGTCTTGCTAGATCAGGGAAATGAAAATAAATAATTCACCCAAGTAATGTTCCACAATGCGAGAATAGCTTAATAGAGATTTTTAAAGATTTTACTATATATTTATATATAAAGCCTTTTCTCTACAATAACCGTACAACATCAGCTAAAATTGAAAGAAGAGAGCAGTATTATATCTCCGTAAACTCTTCTTATTCTACATTATATAAAACTGCAAGCGCTATACTATTTTTGTAGGCTTGATTTTTACAGTACAGTCAGTTTCTTCCAGAAGAGTAGAGAAAGAGGTAATTTTGTTGAGACACTTTTTTCGCATAAATCAAGACATTGCGTAGTAACTAGTGGAATTAGATGCAGTGATCATCTTACTAGAGCGAAAAAATCTATATATTTTTTTCTAGCTTCACGCTGTATGTATCCCGCACATAGCCGGGTAGGAAGAGGGAACCCGAGAAACTTTTCGCCGAATTCTGGTGGCATTGCGCGTTATCAGAGTATTAAAATAAAAATATTTAATATTTCACTTCCTCAAAGTAGTAAGTATCGATCGTAACAACCTGTGGTATTTATAATCGCACTTAAAGTACCCTGTGCCATGACTAGCCTCATTAAAATCTATATAATTTACAATAATCGTTTCCCCGAATGCGGATTGGAACCCACAGCCATCGCGTTCCCATTGCATTACCTTCTACTCGTAGATGCAATATTTTTAAAATACTATATTTTATGTTATCTAAAGCGTATAACGAAATTGAATAGCAACTGGGTGACCTGCTGGTGAGCCACTTACTAATCTGGGACACTCCGAAATGAGATTTTTTTCATACCCATATGAGATCGTATTAGAGCAGGTCGTATTTATAACTTTTTTGAGGGTAGTTTTAGAAATATTTATTTCTTTTATATTATAATAGCTAATATTATTTTGTACTTTCGAATTTTGATACAATAACTTAACATAATGCGGTCAGGCCCTATTTCTGTTATAGAAAAAACATATTTACCTAACTCCAGCCGAAGCCCAAAAAGAAGGCTATGTATTTGCATGTGTGTCGGTTCCTTTGTTCACTTGTAACTTTTAAGTCAATGAACCGATTTTGATAACTGATAGGAACATATGTCGTCGTCGTCGCCTTAATGGCGCGACTATGACAGAACGCATTAATTTAGTTAATGCAATCACTTTTTTGTTTTGTTTATAATTCACTTGTTATAAAATGTTTTCGTTCATATTTGACGAAAAGAAAATACAGTCATCCCGTTATCCATCTAAATTTTATCATTGTTACTTAATTTTAGACCTAACGACTGTTTCTCCCACGTCCACTCCTATCAATATACCTACGTACTCCCATCAATACGTATGTAGGTACATGAAAACAGAGACTTGACTAATAAAGAAAATAGAAAGCGCTTTTAATTTCACACAAACGTACTAATGTGAATTTATGACACGTGAATATGGCATATGACATTTATAACATATGACGTCTGTCGTACTTGAGGCTGTCGTGGCGCAGTATTATGGGGTGCAAATGATTCAATCCCCACGTGAGAATTAATTATTTAATATTTTTATTTCCTCGGAAAGTGAGGAACGAAGTGTCTTAACACTGGGTTCCCTCTGCCTACCCTACTATACGCGGAATAAATCGTGAAGCTAAATAAATACACGCCGTTGTATAGAAGCGGGTATGTCTGTGATAATTAAAACGGCATAAGCCCTAAGCTCCAAGCAAAGAGCCAAGGCCATCTATTTCAAATCTACATTCGCTAGAAAGACCTATATTCATATGTATACAAGTTTTATATTGTAACGTATATATTTCTCTATGTTGAGTGCTTAGATACGTAGAGTTTCACTATTATATTGATTCTAGAGATTGCGATTTGTTATTATTATTATTTATGGCGAATATTTTTTTACATATAGTCGTCTTATAAAAAAGGATTTGTTAGGATGGTGGTATTAATATGATATTAAAAAAATGTTTGTAAAAATACAGAGGCCACCGTGGCGTCGTCGTCGTTGAGGTGGTCGTAAACTTAATGATCGCAGGTTTAATCACCACATGGAGGAATGAATTATTTTCACTTCTTTGGTAATACGTGCAATATTTATCTAAATTACGGCGTAAAACGGAGAATAGCGTCTTAATAACCAAATCTCTCTTCCTATCTCTACACTACTATACAGGGGATAAAGCATTAGAGTGAAGTTACGAACAAAATGATAAAAGCAAACGTGGTGTTGGTTTTCTTAACTCAGCGCAAAATGTCTGTAAAATGCGGAAGGAACTCAGTAAATGGTAATGATCTTCACGTTGACACTATTTTAGGTTCACGCTTTTCATTTCGTAAATTAACCGTTTACTTGATTTCAATAAGATAACCACTCATTACTGGATGAGAGACCACCTCCTGGAAAATATAAGAAGTGGAAAATATAAAATATATAGATATAGCCATGTAAGAGTGCTATTTAAAACCACACGATGAATATACATGTATTAAGCAAAATTAAGAAAATTCCCACGGCACCGTGACAAAGTTTTAAAAACGAACAGTTCTACTTTTGATGTTTTTGGATTTAAATTCCGATGTAAGAAATATTAGATAAAGCTTAGTAATTAGTATATTTTTTCCAAACTTAATTTTGAAATAAACATTATTTTCTTAGGAAACTTATAAACATTAACGATATTTGAAGCTAAATTTAATTAAAAAATCAAAATCTTTCCCAAAACCACGTGATTCACATTTGCAACTACGTCACGACAATATTATTTATTCAAGCAGTCGTGTTTCCGTGAATCCTTAAGAAGTTGAGACGTAAACGGTTTTTGTTTTATTCAAGTAACCATATTATAACCAACAAGCCGTTATATAGCGGAGTTTTTACTTAAACACTTACATACAAAAGACAAGCACTTAATTAGCAAAATTAATAATACTTAATTTTTTTTTTCAAAATATATTGTTATTTAATTTTTTTTTAATTTGTGTAAATACTCACAATATCTCGAATTCGGGCAAAAATAACCTATGTTTACCCTACTAAATGGAGAATACAACGTGATACTAATCAAACATATATTCATGTTAATACTTAATTAGTCTGTATGTGATGAAAAGAAAGTAAAGTGCGTATATCCAAATATTTCAAAACTAAATTTAATGCAAATTATACAATTTATTATTTGCATTGCAAACCACGGCGTTCAGCTCCATCATTTAACACGCAATGTCTCGAATTCGGACAGAAAAGAACGGAGAAATCCACCTATCCTACGTCTACCTATATATATATAGCTACATGTAAGATAAAGCGTGAGCAAAAAAAAAGGGATCCTATTCCTTATATGTAGGATAAAAAATAAAGCAATCTTAATATGTCATTTATAAATTATACTAACAACGGCTCGCAAACTCTGTTTACTTAAGGAAGTCTAAGACTAATATAGAATCGTAATGCTATGTAAATATTTCCTAGTTTTTATGTCAAATTCTTGATATCGTCATATATTTCTTATATTTTTCTAAGAAAACAAAAATAAGTTATAGATATCGAAGGCTGGTCGTGGCTCAGGGGCACAAAGTGTGACTGTAAAACCGACTGGTTGTGGGTTCGATCCCAACTCGAGGAGATTAAATATTTATATTTCCATTTCTTCGCTCTGGTGTCGAAACAAAGCGCGGCGTCGAGTTCTTCCACTCAACACGCAACACCCCTCCAAAATCCGGCAGAGAGTGGGGAACGGAGTGTCTACTAGGTTTCCTCTGCCTACCCTGCTGTATGCAGGATACAGTATGAAGCGGATTTTTTTTTATATCAAAGACGAGTCACTACTTTTAAGCATTTACACCATGTACCCAACATGGAAAATATGCTAAATGGAAAATATGTTAACTAATAGATAGTATATTTTTTAACTACGCTTGTCAACACGGCCGTGTTTAAAAAATAAATATGTTTAATTCTTTTCGTTCAAATGATTATGTATATCTATATCTCATACTGTAAAATTAATAAAAAGGAAAAAAACCAAGGGAATTCTTTACAACATTCTAAGGTATTCGCCTCACAATGTATAAAGAAAAGAGACAAAGTAAAACAACTCACAATTCCAAAGAACGCGTCATGAGTCAATAAATCGACCTTAAACTATTTATATAGAATTTATATAAATACAGCAAAAATATTATATGTGGGAAAATTCCGAGAAAATAACATTTATTTAGTAGCGAAAGTAGATCAATCATTCGAAGGTTATAGTTATACCGAATAACTCTCTTAATAACCAATTTGAGTAATTTCTTTTGTATGGAGAAAATATATTTACTTTTAGAAGGTCAAATTTTTATGTAAGCATTGTAGAGACGGTACGTTATATTTGGTTAACATTACGTGTTAGTTTTATTCGATGATTCTATGTAAATTAAGTTTTTATCAATTAAAGGACCAGCGCCTTATAATCCTTTATACCATTGTTCTGGTCTTAGCTTTATAATATTATATCATTCAACATTTTAGTAAGAAAAAAAATAAAATCAGCTTCACGCTGTATCCCGCAGTTAAGATGATACTGATGATGTGTTAAGATACTCCGTTCCCAACTTTCTGCCGAATCCTGAAAACAAAACAATGACCATAACCAACTTACCCAAGCAGCTGTCCATTGTTCAGCTGTTCCGGCGGTGATTTGACTGAGAACATGACCTTGTCACTGAGTTCCCCTCGACTGCCGCGCCCCATCAGCGGCAAGTGAATCTGTGTACCTTTGGACTCCATCTTCTTGCCGGGCGTCATCGTCGTGTGACCATCCTGGTGGAAACCCTAAAACAAAGGACAGGAAATTTATATGAATAGGCAAAATAAGATAAAAAAGAAATAAATAAATCATAAAGCTGCTAATTTTTTGGTCAAGAGAAGAAACCATCACAAACTTATTACGTAGTTCTATTCGTACAATATGCACCCGTATTGTATACCCGTAAGCTGAGTGTGTTAACTTTTACAAGTTGAACGAATAAAGTTGTCATTCCCCTAAATTTTTAAATTGGTTCGGAACCTCGGTGCATGAGCCGGAGACTCGCACTCCGTTCAAGTAGTTCAGTCAATTTTTATTTGTTTTATCGTATAGTAAAGTTTGAGAATTACTTCAATTCTATACAAAACATTTACCCACCATACTTTTTGGGCAGTTTCTAAATTTACGTACCATATTTTATATACTATATTTTATATTCGTACCATATTTTGTATTAAATTTACTATAGAGTAGAAAATGAACCGAAAACCATCGATACAGTCTAGACTAAAAAAAAGAATTAAGATAATGACAAAGTAAAAACATGGCAATCTTTTTACATTCATCATGCTTAAGTTCATTATGTTTCAAGTAGAAGCTCTAATTATAGAAAAAAATATCATTTTTGCTTTTTTTTTTAAGATTCGTATAGCAAAATGATTTACTTAATACTTTCCTCCAGCAGAATGCTAAATGTGTTTGTTGAACGATGGTATTTGCCATAAATATCTCAATGGACTCTACTCGGCTTAATTGGGTTTAAGTTTCATTCCCGTACTAACAATAATTTTTAAGTTTAAAACATTACTAACAATTTATATGGATGTAAATTAAAAACATTTTTTATTATTATTAATACATATATTTTTCGTCTTGGCGCAGTGGTTCAGCCTCAATACAAAGGCGGTTATTGGTTGGTATCCTACTTAAGGGAATGAGTTATTTTCATTTCACTCGATTTGTTAAGAAAACAAAACAATTCTGGCACTCATAATAATACACATAATGAATTGAAAATCTTTGGAAAATGGGAATTTGTTCTGCCATGTGCGAAATACATCGTGAAACAAAAAAAATATCTTTTTTCTGCTTATTTTGGAATATAACATAACCGATTTCAACGCCACCTATATCCTACCCAATCAATACTAAGGAAAATGTATTAAATCTCTATAAACAATACACCGATGGCATCGAACTTACAATCATCACAAGTACATGTCAATGAAATATTGATAAATGATATTATTAATATACTAGAATTGTACTAAACGTTCCATGTTCAATAAATATCGGTCATTACAATAATATAGTGAGTGTCAGTTTGGTTAATCCCACGTCATTTTGAACAATGAAGGCTCAAAGTTTACTGAAATTTTACAAATTTTTATCGTAGATCTATTTTTAAGATGAAATTGTTAGTTTAAAAAAACTAAAGTATATAAAAGAAATTAACACGGCGTAATGTAATTATTAGGTAAATTTTCAAAGGCCCGAAAAATAAAAAATAAATAAACTGAGGCCAGTCGTGGCGCAGCGGCACAAAGTGTGACTGCAAAACCGACTGGTTGT
>DVQM01000657.1:0-15531 GCA_018231645.1 Heliconius ricini
TATATATATATATATATTTTAATCTGTTCTTTAAATATTGTTTGCCTGACTTTTAATATATGATATAATTAATTTCAAGAGTGTGTTTATATTTTAATTATTTACATTTTGAAACTTGAAAAAATACATGTTTACAGTTGTTAATGTTCTTAGTATAAAAACGTAGGATTTATGTATGTATGTACATTAAAGTAACATGCTATTTTTATTATTAGCTTTACGCTGTATCCCGTATGGATATGGGAATGCAGAGGAAGCCTAAGCTTAAGCGGCTCCGCTCTCAACTTTTGTATTCGCGGGCATGAATCGGACCCACAACCGGTCGCGCACAGTCCTTGTGCCTCTGCGCCTATCATACTATTAAGTACTTAGACTACACAAAAGTATATTTAACGTCATCACTAATTTTGTTCGTTCTCGGTATAGCAACTGCCTCTCAAACTTTTTTTGCCTCACAAACAGTTTTGCATAATTATAAATGGTGAATATTCAAATATTGTAAGAACGTATAAAGTAAACAAAATGTGTTATTACAGATGATTGTCTCATTTGGGATTTTTTACTATATTATAAAAAATACTTACCTTATATTTTATTTTAAAAAATTAAAGAACAGAAAGTAAAGTACTGGAAGGTAAGCATTTATGTTTCTTCGTGTGATTTTTATTGGTCTGACTGTAAACGTAATAGTTGTGGGTTCGATTTTCCACTTGGTAGACAAAGTGCGGTGTTAATTTCGCCATAAAATATGTACATAATATGTCAAAAATCGAAGGAAAGTGAGACATGTGAGACATGCCTACATATTAACAAGAAAAATGGTGAGGTAGCATAGTCTTGTATAATTTTGATTTTTTTAGCCAGCATAAAAGTGTGACTGTGACTTTTTTGCCTATTTTATGGTTAACCGTACCTTTTAAAGAAAAAAGAAATCCATATAAGATCCCGTTATGGTCCGTCTGTCTGTCTGCCTGTCTGTCAAGAGCCTTTATCTCAGAAACGCTACTACTAACTACTATGCAAAAGTTAATTTAATTTTATTAAATATTATTTTAATTTTAATTTGAACTATAGTGACCTTTCATTCTATTTCAATATCATAATAAAAATCTAATCGACACTCGAACAACGGAAACACCCTATCGTACAGTGGTCGTGATAGACCTTGTATCTTAGATGTCGTCGATTACGTTATCTATATGTTCTGTTATCTTGACAATATGTGTACATTATAAGAGCATTGTACAGTTGATTGACTGACTCAATTCGACGCAGTGTGAAACCTATATCTAATTTTGCATTTCATATACTTAGGAAATTATAATAATATTGTTATTTAATTATTTTTGGAGTGTCTGAACTTGGAAAAATGCGTTTAGAACGTAATCAAAAAATTAAAAAATAAAGTAAAAATTAAAAAGTAAGTTTCCCCCATGTAGGTAAACCAAGGTAGGCAGAGGGTGCCCAGTGTTACGACACTCCGTTCCCCACTGTTCGCCGAATTTTCAAAGTCGTTGAGAGGAGAAACTTAACGCCTCGCTTTACCCTCGATAGACACGGAGATATTAATAAATAATAATACAAATGCTTACAGGAATATTGACAGCGAAAATTAACTCCTTTCATTCACTTTTCTATTATTTAAAACATTGTGTTTAATAGTACTTTGAGTAACCAAACCTAATAAATATATTTATTTTTCATATAACTTCTTAATTGTCGTGAGTTATAGTAACTTTCTAGTCAAAATCAAAAACTTTAACTAACCAATTAAGGTAAATGAAGATATGCTCAGTTAAAACTGTAAATATTCGTATTTACATACTTCTTCGTGAATATTGTGAGTGTGTGAACACACATAACATATGTACCGACAATTGTATAATTTACTGAAAATACAATCAGTATTTTTGTATAAACGATGTTTCAAAAAGGCTTTTAAATTCAATTGACCGATGTAAAAATGAATATAAAATGAAGCATGGCGCTATATAGATTGTTGTCTTACTTGCCGTATATTTTTATAAACACACATTTTTTATTTTTATTTTTTTTATTTTGTCTTTAGAATAAGAAGAAAATTTCATGATTTCTAAAATGATAGTTCAATATATAAATGGCGCTCCTGCGCAAGGACAGTAAATTTTTCGTCATGAAATTATAAAATCATTTAACTTAGGTACATTAAAATTATTATACATTCGTTGGTTATTTAATGAACACGAGACGGCTTTTACATGTTTAAATATTGATTCAAATATAAAGTTAGGAGTTGAAGGACATTCTGTTTTAAAATTTAAAATAATCACACGAATTTAAAAATAAAACAAGGCCTACATTTTTTTATTATTGAGGAAAAATTCAAATTGTTAAATTTTAATACAGTTAATTAACACAAATCCAAGTTTTTATTTTTATTTTGTCTTGGCTCTAGGTTTTTTGGATGATTAAAACACCTTTTCGTATGAACATAAAAGATAGAAACAATTAAATAATAATATGGGAATGTAAAAATATACTAAAAAAATATTTAAAGTGAAACCAAAAGAAACTTTCCATAATAACCACTAAGTTTCATGAACACGGAGAAGAAGAAAGAAAAAGAAGTATTGTATCTTTATTTTGATTTCGAAATTTATTATATTTATTTAAATTCATCTAAAGTAAAGGACTCTTCGGATTTATTCAAATTATTATAGTTAAAATTTTACATTAATATGCATATGATTTTAGTCTATATATCCTATAAAACAAGTTGCTTCACGCTATATCTCGAACACAGCAGGGAAGGCAGAGGGAACCTAGTGCTAAAATACTTTGTTTTCCACTTTCCGACGAATTTTAGAGGCATTGCGTGGTGTTGAGTGGCGGAGCTCAACACCGCGCTTTGCCTCGAAACCAGAGCGAAGAAATGAAAATATACATTTAAATAAATATTTCATTTTCTCAAGTGGGGATCGAACCAACAACTAGTCGAGTCTACAATCATACTTGTGCCTCTACGCCTCAACTGGCCCCAACCAGTCTGCATATCTATACTACAAATATTAATATTATAAAGTTGTAGAATGTTTGTTTGAATATGTCAACCTCAGGAACTACTGGTTGCAAATCTAGCAATCTTTTTTACGTAGAAGTTAGACTATTTTACCTCGGGTATTTAAAATGTCATAAATCACAGAAAACCCTTAATTACCATTTGCTCCCGCCATCAATCACGTAAAGCTGTTGTCTGAATATATATTATATAATACTTAAATAATAACTGTTAATCTGATATAATATAAAATAAAATATTTTAATAAAGTTATTATCTCTACTTGCCTTATCGAAATCCGACCACCAGTCCCACATTACCGGCCTTAGTTAACGGAAACATCGTTCATCGATCTTTTCATTGTGTGTATGTAACATACATACATATATGGATACTTTCTAGGAGGACGTGCCGGCCGCAATAATGTTGTAGACAGGTGACAATTTTCGGTGTTTTGTTATATACTGTTCATACATATTTAGTGTTTACTTTTGCTTACAATTGCAGTGTTTGATTGGAATTTATTTTTATTTTAAAGACTAATATTAAATTCAATAACATATTTAGGATAGCCGGTTCTTTACCATAACTATATATTTAAATTCCAGCTTTGCTTTGGTTGTATATTCTTATTAAAATATAAGAATATACAACCAAAGCAAAGCTTAGCAAAGCTAAAATAGAGTGCTCCGGTCCCATGCTTGCTACGTTCGTCAAGTTTACGTCCCTCCTTGCAACGAACCAAATATTAAATTAAAGGTAACTATATAATTTCAGGCCTGTCGTGGCGCAGGGGTACAAAGTGTGACTGTAAAATTGACTTTGATTGAATTGAGTTGTGCGGTCGAGCCCCACTCGAGATATATATTTACATTTATATTTTATTTACATTTATAATTTCATTTCTTTGCGCTGGTGTCGAGGCAAAGCGCGACGTTGAGTTTCGCCACTGAACAGACAAAGCTTCCAGGACTCGGCGAAAAGTGAGGAACGGATTGTCTTAACACTAAGTTCCCTTTGCCTACCTGGCTGTGTGCGGGATACAGCGTGAAGCTTTATATAATTTAAAAAAAAGCCTTAGGCGATGCCGAGCGATAAGTGACAGTAAACCTAACCATGTTAGAGTGTGAATTAACTTTTAAAATAAATTAATGGCCTTCCTTATATCGTATTCTTGACATATCACCCGTGACAACGAAACATATTTTTGTGTAATTTGAGCCACACGCTTCGTATTTTTATATAATAGAGATATAATTGTTTCCTTTTTTTATTTATTTTTTTCAATATTACCGCTAAGCCAGTAGTGGTATAAACTTAACAGAGAGCGAAGAACCGAGTGATTGTGTTCCATCACAATCTAACTCTACATCGGTAGAGATATATTAAATAAAATGATTTTAAAGCTTTTACGTAACATTAATTTAATTAAAATAAAATATTATAAAAATTTACATTTAGTTGACTTCCGCCACTCAAGGTATGGAACTGAAGTATCTTAATGGGAACGGGGAAGACTTAACGTACGTCTATACACTTAACTTAGTGTATAGACGTACACAAAGTTTTTCACTAACTAAATATGGACGAATGGAAAAAAAAAGAAAACTTATAAGAGATTTTTGTATTAGACATAACTTTTAGCGGTATTTGAATAATTTTATATTATTTGCAAGAGAATTCCACTTGAGATTTGTTTTATCGCTGAATTGGCTTAACTTACGTGTTTGGGACTGATATTAATATCAATTTTGTGAGCTTTCCTTGTTTTTATGAAGCCCAAAGTTAAGTTGGAGTAATGCCAGCCTGCGATTTACAGTTTTTTCTTAGTTGAATGTGTAAACCTTTTTCGATTGGTTCTCTGTTAGATTCCTATATTTATTATTGAGGCTAAATCTTAAATATTACAAAATTGACATTTATATATCAATTAAAGATTATTTAATTTAAATAGTACGTGGTATAAGGAAGCAAATTAACTACAAACAAATGTACAACTAATTATTAATTATAATATATTTTTTTAAATAAATATATATACAGAGTTTTTATTGTAATTTTTCTTTCAAAAATATTTTCTATGTATTTTTGTTGATATAAAAATGGCAATTCCCTTTTTAAGTGATACTTATTGGTCCACAAATTTCGACTCTCGAACACAAATCATTCTTTTTGTCGGACTGAACTCTAGTCTTCTTCGACTTCTAGTCACATTTTCAACGCTAGAATGTTTTGGTTTCAGGAACAAGTGAAAGTCGCCAATACTTTAGTATATCAATTATGTATTTTTATATATATATTTTTGTCACGTGGTATCCCACATGTAACAAGGTTAGAGGGAGTCTAACGTAAAGAAACTCAGCTCCTTACTATCAGACGATCTCTGGATGCATTGCGTGTTGAAATGGTTTTTATTTCTCCCAATAAGTTTCTAACTAATACCTGGCCTATAATATATAATAGTTAATATAGTAAACATGAAGTAGAATAGCATCAGACTATGAAAACGACAGTTTTAATTCGATTTTCACTCGAAGCAATATTTTGTTTCATTCGCGAAAACAACCTGCGACATTGAGTTTCTTTTTTTATAACACAATATTTAAAAATTCGCGGAGAATAGAGTGTCCCAATATTAGGTTCTTGCAGTCTGGCTGTCTATTCTATTATTCTATTCTAATACAACGTGAATTTAGAAAAAAATAATTTTAGTTAACAGTGATCGTTGATCATAAATTATTTAATCACATTGCAGTCCAACTGTTTCACCCCGCAATGGTCTTCTGTAATTAAAATGCAACGAAAGTCCGCAAACTGTGAATAAATTAATTATTCAAATTGAGGCTTATAGAAATTCGCATATTAACCGTACTGTTTACGTTTGTTTCGTGTAAAAGACACAAAATATGTAGCTTTGCGGCCAACGAGGTTGTCAGCAGTTAGTTTACTGCTTTTTGTTATTTATGAACACACAACAACGTTTGACGTGATTATATTGTGAATACATTTTTTTGAGCCAAACACTATAGACACGTGGTCAGTATTTTTTTTTGAATTTTTTCCTCAATTATCAGCTTTAATTGCATTTTATATTTATTTAAGCATAGTTTTAATATAAACTAAAACTAGTCTTGGATATTTAATTTCTTAGTGTCCAGGTATTTTTATATAACATTTTTTTATGAAAAATAAAATATAAATAGTTAAGGTCGTATTGTACATGCATGTACTTCACCAGCTAGTTTTTTTTTTTGACTCAACAAAATTGAAAATTCAAATAATTTTATTCAAAATAAGAAGTTACTTACATACTTTACTTATTGAACGCGAAATAATTTACCATCAGTTTACTAAATTTAATGCCTCAGACCTGAGAAGAACCGGCGCAAGAAACTCAGCGGGGCTTACTTTTTTTAAAATCAATTTTGCACAAATACATATTTAATTATCTGTGACAATGATGCCTTTGAAACATACTGGAGCGAGCATAACTTAGATAGCTCATGAAATCCGCATTATGAGACTTTGGTTTGGTTTGGTTTCATTTAATATGGCGTTCCGAGCGTGCCAGTTGAGCACAAAATCACTTCGCCAATGTCACGTTGAATGGAGAAAATACGGGAGAAATATACTAACAGGTGAAAATATAATATTGCATACCAGAAAAATGCATGTTATTATGTAACTTCTTCTTTACTGAGTAATTGACAAACAACGTACAAATGTGTGTGTATGTGGAGTATACAGTATACTAGACAAGATAAGTCCAGGTTTATTTTACTTACTATTCAAATCTATTTGGTGGTGATAATGTTAATACTTTCAAAACGCATGTATAGAAGCGTGCGACTGTAAACGCGACAGTCGTAGGTTCAATTTCCACTCAGGGTCTTTTCGATTCGATTTTATTTAGCAAATCCCAAAAAAAATCTTAGTAAAAATGTTGTGAAAATTGAATCTACTATATTGGAGGCTTTATTCAGATGAATCTAAATGAGAAAATGTCGACTACTGTTTGTGGCTAAAAATATATGTGCGATCAGTACAATACATTGTTCGACTAATTTATAGCACTAAATCAATTATATGTAAATCACAGGACAGTGGTAAATTGAAATTATCGTGCCACGGAATTGGGCTTCATTAGTGCTATAAAAATAGTATGTAAATTTAATGGAGGCTGTGAACGTTGTGGAGACCACAATATTAGATCCTTTGAGTTGATGTCATCAGGTCTTGGGCAGTAGGTATTATAACTGTAACACGGTGGTACAGGGTTCGATTACCCACTCGGGTTATGATTATATGCAAAATATTTTTATTTCCACTATCCAGACGTATAGGAAGAGTCAAAGGTAAATATTTTTATTTGTCTGGATGAAGTTATATTCTTCGTTTTCTGAACGTTAATTTACATGGCTTTGGGTGGGTGTTAGGTTTCATCAGAAAACATAAATGTCAGTTTACTTTTCGTATATATATATTAACAAATAACATTTCTTCCTATTTACAGTACCTAGTAAAAAATAATTCCTATATAATTCCTATTGTATACAGATATGAATATAATAAGATAATCAGAGGAAACTTAGAAATTAATTTATTAAGACACTACGTGCTTCAATTTCCGCTCATGTCAGAGACACTACCTGTTGAGGAACTAAACGCCGCGCTTTATTTTATTATTAGTGAAAATAACTGATTTCTACAAGTGAGAATTGAAGCCACAATATACAAGACACCTGTAAGGTTAAAATATCAAATATGTAAATTGGATTATATTTTTTTAATAGAGTTACCAAATATAAAAAAAAACATTTACAGTACATATTTTATGACAATAGCACCTGTGGTTTAATATAGATTTCCTAGAAAAAAAATTAGACTAACTCTATATGACGTCGCAATAATGTTTACTCGAGCAATTGCTGGCGCGACGTTAACTAGTAATGTATGTATACTAATATTTGTTGTATACACTAAATATGTATCTTATGAGGCCTGTCGTGGCCAGAAACACTAAGTGTGGCTGTAAACGCGACTGGTTGTGGGTTCCATCCCCACTCAAGAACATGGAATATTTACTTAACTTTATATAGGAATATATAATTAATATATTTTAATTTCTTTTAAAGGCAATTAATGACTCAAGAAGAAAAAAATATATAATTTTTACTAGAATGCTCTATAAAAAGTATAAACATTTGCACTTTTTAAGTTACTAAACAAAAACCATAGTACAGACCTCGATCTCACGAACATTTACATCCACGTAGACCCATTACAGTTTATCCACATCTTAACAGATCAATTGACGCTTCCTCTATTTAACGATCGCGGAACTGGATGTTTTTGCTTCGATAATACCGTTCGTACTTCTTTTTTGTGTATTTTTTACCATCGTATTACATAATCATTTCAATATAATATCCTAGCTATGTATGGAAAGCTTATACAAAATAAAGTTCTATATATTATGGTATCTATTATATTAAGGCTTCATATATTATTAAGTCTATTAAAATATTATTAAAATAATATTATAATGAAGATAGCGTGTGAAATTTTATATTTTGGCAATTCAAATGTAATTTTATATAACAAATTGTTAAATATTGCACGGACTAAATATTAAAAAACGCGTCTCTTGATTATCTGGAATTCGATGTTTTCATCGGCCAACATTCCATGTACAAGCCTTTGTGTATGACTGACATTACTGACATATTGTAAAAGCCTCATTCAAAATAATATTGCTTGGATCTTTCCTTATATGAAAGGAGATCCATAATTTACTACTTCTTTTCGTTACGGAATCAACATTTTAAATTGTTTTCTCAAAATTTTGCTGGATGTTATACAAAATAAATAAAAGACATTATGGGCTATATTATGTTTTTACCCCAATAATAGTTTAAACTCTTAAGAATCTACATATGAATGCCTAACAAAATTTTGTTTTTAACAAAATATGATACGTCTTTTCTGTAAAATATATATTAAACATATATTATAGTGTAGATACAATTTCCAGAAAGGTGACTTATAAAAGAAAATAAAAAAAGAAATATAGAAAAGACCATGAGCCCAGTCGTAGCGCAGGGGCACGTGTAACTAAACGCGACAGGCTGTTGTTCCTTTTCATCTTTTTATTTTTTCACTCTGGTGTACAGGATAAGCGTGATGTTGAGTTATGCCACTCAACACGTAATGCCTCCCGAATTCGACGAAAAGTAGGGAGTTGAGTGCCTTAACTTTAGGTTCCTTCTGCTTGCCCTGCTACATTCAGGATACGACGTGAATTGTAGAAAAATACACCAAGATATGTCTATATCACAAAGAATCTTTCTTGCCAATAAATAGTATACAGCAAGAATATCGCAAAAAAAATCACATCAATCATATGCATTTCGAAGGAAAAACCGATTTAACCGATAACTATGACACGTACGTCACGATAGATTTAATAAATTAGACGCCATGTCAAATAATGATAAGCTTCTGAAATCGAGACACGCTATCGATGTTTATATCTTAATCGATAGATTTTATCGATAAGCGTCTATCGACACTGCGCTCGTCTAATCGATTACTCTAACGCCATAATAATATAATTGTTACTTTAAGGTCATCCTTTAAGCCACTTTAGTTAGTAAGCTATAAGTAATTTAATCGATTTTTTTTATAAAATAATCTAATAGAAATTAACATATTTTATTAGTAGGTAAAACCATTTTTATTTCATTTTTACTGCGCTAATAATCTATAGGCATGCTTACACTATGTCGGATCGTGGAAAAAATTAAATATGTCAGATAAGTTTGCTGTAGTGACTCATCTTTTTATGGTTTCACATTTTGACGGATCGTTTGCTCGAGTTAAGTATATGTTTAAGAGAATGGTATTGGTTAATTTATATTTTATCAAATTTCATTAAATCTAATAAGAATATTTGTATACTTTTATTTGTACATTTTTTGTTGTAAAGATTAAATCGTTTTCCATTCATCAGCATATTAAAAGACTCTGCTCGTTGCGTTTGATTGTAAAAACTTTTTGTAAAAATTACTTTTGTAAAAATTAATTTTCTTTATCCCGCTATAGTAGACGTAACGCGGCGTTAAGTTCTGCCACTCAACACGCAATGTTTCGAAAATTGAGTTGTTCATGGAAAATAGTTTCGTCTGCTCTGCCTACTCAGATAAATACGGGAAGTTGTTTTTTAGAATAATACTTCAACAAATCATTTTATTATATTTAAAAAACGTCATCCAAAAATGTAAAAAGTAAGATTTTTTTTGTTGGGTGATTTCTTAGATATTTCAGGCTTTTGCAATAGTGAATAAAATTTCATCTTAATCGTTATTCTTCTTTATTGTGAATTCTTTAGCATCCTATATGTTTAGATGGCTTATATATATCGTAGGGAATATTTTGATAATTGTAATAACTACATTTAAAAAAAAATACAATATTATATCTGTATAATAAAATAAAATTGTAAGAAAATAGTATATAATAATGCTTTTTATAACGCTAACAGGGCAAATTCCATAAGCCGCGCGTACTAAGTTTCAAGCATCTATCCTGTTAAGAGCCACAAGGCCTTCGTCTACGAAATTTCTTATGGATTGTTTTTCTTTACTTTTACTGTAATAATATTATTTCTTTATTTTCAGCAAGCAATTTGTGTCCTAACTTTACTTTTACACATATAAAAAGTAAGTGATTGAAATCTCATTTACATGTAAAAGTACTAGTAGTATAAGCACTCCGTATAAAAGAATTGTAAGCTCATTTTTAATGGGCACGAATATATTCACATAACAAAATTATATGGAGGCCAGTGAGTTGGTAAACGCAACAACCTACAACGCGCGTTGTAGATTCGATTCCCACGTCGGCGGATAGTGGGAAGTGGAGTGTCTTAACATACGGTATATTCCGTATGGATCAGGCGTAAAGATTAAAAAAAAACTGCACAAACCAAAATATACAGATCGCAAAATTGTACATTTCTATGTTTTTTCCATGTCATTCTATAACAATTTACACTCGCTAAGGACAATTTACACTATATAAACATAAGACTACACGATCTTTGTATATTCTTTGAGTCATGATGCTGCCTCACGACGTCATTTGCATTTGAAGTGCCCACATTATGGAAAGCGCTTCCTGGATGCGTTTTAAATGGAAATTGACGATAATAAGTTATTAACTATAGTAGTAAGAAATTGTTGTGATTTTGCCATTGAATTGGAAAAGATCTAGAAGTTTCTTTATTTTGTCGTGTTGAATGGTTGTCACATTTCTTTCAAGTTGCTTTATCGGCGTCTTAGTTATGTCTTACTTTTAAAGCCATTCTATTCCATTTTTATATAATATTTAAAACACACGACATTTTTTTAATTTTTTTAAATTATTTTTCACAAATAACAGTTATGAAAATATATTATATAAGTTTAACAGTTCAGAGTACGGCAAGATTTGAACATCTTGGTCTTAAATGTGCAAGCTTTTCTACTTCATCAATTGTTATGATTCTTACAGTTATTGGGTAAACACTTTTTTTTAGTAACTCCCTAATTACTTCTTTACATTTATGTTTTTATTAGTTCAGGATGGCAAAAAGAACAGTGACAAAAGACTTCGTTCTCTTTCCATTTCTTCCCTGTTTTAGGTATTGCGAGATTGGTGACGGAACTTTACCCCGCAGAATAACTCTGTTGTTAAGCCAGAGTGTGGCTATAAAAATGAATTTAATTAATCTAGAATTGAACTCATAACCGAAGTGCTAACAGACGTGCCGCTGCGCCACGATAGTATTTACCTCTTTGAAGAGTAAAAATACATTTAACTTGTCTTTGCTTTACAAACTAGTTTTTTATATATTTACTCACTTATTATGAAGTACAAACAATATGTTATTTGCTAAGCATAAACAAGACTCTTAGAACATATGACACATAGAAGTTTTTATAATGTAGTTTTTATCCCACGAGGTCAAGATCAAAACAGCAAAAAATTGCCTCTCGCACAAAAAGTAACCTATGTTAGTTCAGCTTTACCTGTTGTCTTTAAAAAAACTATCATATCGTATATCGTATATTTTTTTAGTTTTACGATATATCCCGCGCATAACAGGGACTTACTTTCTGCACAAATTTCTAAACATTGTGTGATAAGTGGAGAAGCTCGACGCCGTGCTTTGTCTTGTTACCAGAACGAGGGAATGAAAATAATTTATTCCCTCGAATGGCAACCGAACCCGCAACCGCCTCGTTTACTATAAAACGCTTTTATGTTGAACATAAGAATTGATTTTGTTATAATATATTTTATAAATTCTATAACAATTTACATATAAGCTTGTGTATGTAATTTGCTTAATAACAGGTATTTTCAGCGTTATACCTCTAAGAAATACCTTTTTATAATTTTTCAAAGTGATTTATGATTTTAATGATATATATACCCACAAATTTATATAATTTTTTATATCTTTTAGATACGTCCTTAGTTAATTAAGTTTCATAATAAAAGTGCAAGTCACGTGTCTGTGTTATTTCAAATTATGATCTTGTTGAGTATCAACGCTCTTGGAATGAAAAAAATATTAATATTATTTTTTTTAAGGCACAAAGTGATATTGTAAACGCGACTGGTTGTGGGTTCGATTCCCACTTGAGAAAATTAAATATTTATTTGAATTTATATTTTTATTTCTTCGTTGTGGTGTCCAGACAAGGCGCAGCGTTGAGCGTGTGAGGTGATTTAACTTTATTTTTATAAATCTTATATTAAAATAAAGAATAAGAGAAACAAATAGCGTCTAAATGTTGTAAACAGGCAACGGTCGTGGGTTTGAGGCAAGCAAGCTGCAAGATAAGCTTGGCGTTTAGTCCCGTCACTCAAAGCATTGCCTTAGGAGGTCAACGAAAGTGTCTTAACTTTGGGCTTATATATAAATGGCTTTCAATTTTTTTTGCTATGATAAGACAAACCGCTGCGTTGATTTTGTCTCAAATCAAGTCATCAATATGGTATTGGTGAGAGGAATATTTGGACATTAAGTTCTCTCTACTTAACCAGTTCTGTACGTATGATGAAAATCTTTATCTAATTAATATTACATTTGATGGATTATTTCAAACACGTGTGTGACTGTAGGAGCGAATGGTAAGTTCGATTCTGCTTGTTGAAATTAAATATTTATTTAAATTATCTTTTATTTACTCTGGTGGACAAAGCGTGATATTGAGATCCACCATTCAAAACGCAATGCCTAAAAAATTCGGCGGAAAATAGGGAATGGAGTGTCAGTACTAGGTTCCCTCCGACTATCCTGCGTAGCGTGAAGCTAGTTTGTTTTTTATTGTTAATATATTACATCCCAAGCCAAAGGGCTACGAAAGCGTCGATTTTTTCTCGTAAAATAAACGCAGAACGGATGTCAAGAAAATGATGATTGATAGATATTTAATACATTTAGTAAAACGAAGATAAAATGACAAATTATAACGTTGTCTCATATAAAATACGCAGATAGAAATCTTGATGTAATTAATCAAATCAAACTTGTCACTTCCATTTATCAGAACAGTACATAGTTCATTTTAAACTTTCGTTTGTTTCGCTGTAATCAATCTTTTCTTCGAGATTAAGTTATTTACATGTTTATTATGAAATAGAAAATTAACGTAAAATATAATTGGCGAGCTAAATAAAAGTAAATAAAGATAATTAAGAAGTCCTTGTTATTAGATTTTCGTCCTCAATTTGAATCCGTCTTTCTCGTGATTTAAATTTCAATATTTTTTTTAGTTTTACGCTTAATCCCACTTACTGCATCTCTCCTACCCTAGGGTGGGAGGAACCTAATGCTAACAGCTAAGACACTCAGGTTCCCACTTTCCGCTGAATTTTTGAAACATTATAAGTTGAGTGGCGGTATTCAATGTCTCGCTTTGCTTTTGTACTAGAGAAATGAAAATTTTCTCTTATGTAAATGCATAATATGTTTATTGTTTATCCAAATATATAACACGAAGTTCAGAATATTTGGCTTAAGTTTCTTTTTCGTCTTATTTTTTGTTGTGTATGTATTTTGTAAGGCCATTCGTGGCTCAGGGATAGAAATATGTCACCGAGGCGTCTTCAGAATTCTACAGAAAAAATGGTGTCTTAATAGGAACAGAGTGTTTTAATGCTAGGTTCCCACGTTCCCTCTGCCTATCGTGCTATGCACGGGTGTGAACCCAAAAAATTAAGTAACGCAACAACGTAAACATTTAAGTGACGTCAACTTCGCTTATCAATTTGTTACTAACTCACGATACTCTATCGTAGCATCTGTTGGTAAGGTACATAGCTTCACCATATTATTTGCTTAGTCGTAACAAAGATATATTTTAACGTATAATATATAAAGAATTAAAGAAATATATAAGAAAAAATAATTAATAAACTCAGCTTCACGCTGTATTTCGCACACAGCAGGGTAGGCAGAGGAAGCTAGTGTTAAGACACTCCGTTCCCCACTTTCTGCCGAATTCTGGAGGCATTGCGTGTTGAGTGGCAGAACTCAACGCCGCGCTTAACCTAGACATCAGAGCGACGAACTGAAAATATAAATACTAATAAACGATAACTTTGAAATATCATAACTCAACTGAACTGAGTCACTTCATTTTTTCACTTTCATAATTACATTGCCTTGTGACGATAGCGGCGCCTGACGGCTTAACGTGTGCATGAATATTTAAACAGTGAATTTAAGCTAAAATATTTATTTAGGTGACGCTTTCGTTGAATTAAGAAAAACGGCAGGTTGGAGTCGTTTTACGTAAATAAGATATATAATCTAGTGTTAAGACACTCTGTTCATACTTTCCATGCAAATTTTGAGTTATTACGTGTTGAGTGGCGAAACTTAAAACCGTGTTTTGCTTACCAGATGAGTTAAATAAAAATTAAAACCACAAGGTTGTCAAATTTTCATATGATAACAATATTTTTAAATAAAAATTAGTCTAGTCGAGCCCATTGTAGCCATTTAAGTGATAGTCTGAGTGATGGATGGAGGTCGGAACCTTAGCAGGAGGCCTGGGTGGCTTTCAGTCATAATACCTATTAAAAAGTAACAGAATATTTCAGCTGAACAATTACAAAACCTATTCTTACAAAATCAAACCCTAGAAGACCATCTATAAAAGTCAAGACCTCTTTGTATACATTTCTTAACCATTTAATGGCGAAAATCGTTTTTATTTATAAAGTAAAAGTGGTCTTCTAGTGAAGCCTACGAACTAGGTCAAAGGGGCATTGGCGAAAGAAATTAAGTTTTACGCCATTCGACTACTGGATGTATTGAGCTGAGCTATTTTTTGATGTTTGGCATATTAATATAATACAGACAAATTAGTCTATTATATATATACATACACACACACACACACACACACACACACATACATATATATATATATATA
>DVQM01000658.1:0-15506 GCA_018231645.1 Heliconius ricini
TTTTTCTTATATTATAGTTAAATTATACAATATCTTTAATCGTATGTGTTATTCTGGTGTATAAACTCCATCGCAATCGGGTCAGTAGTTTTTACGTGAAAGGGAGACAAACATCTATCCTCACAAACTAACAAATTTATAATATTAGTAGAATAGTATAGGTTTAGACATATTAATAAAATTATACGCACAAGTTAGCCAGTGTGCTCGACTAGACCCGTGCAAGTATCATAAGTTTACGGTATCACAAACTCGGCACGTTTATAAAGGCTACCTGTACACGTACGCTTACGTCGTCGTCCGCTTTTTATGGGCTGCCTCGAGAGTCACTGTCGTGGGAACCGGCGTATACTTACAACAATCTACAGCTGACCGAAATGCGCTCTCCATACTCGATTAACAAATCAATACAGCCGTGTACTACGACTCGCCATATTTGATCGTGCTAACTAATTGTAATATATTTCGACAATAATACCTCAGCTCCTTGTAGAGAAGAGCTCATTAAGTTAAATGGAGCTTATATTGACTGCAGAATGATAAGTATTCAGTAAAGTTCTATAACATGTCAGTCCGTCTCTTTCAATATAACTAGGATAAGTTACAACAAATTCGTCAAAACGCCACATCGAAAGCTTAATCGAACATAACCTATCTATATACGCTTACAAGATAAAAAAAAACCCGAGCATTTTTACCGTATACAGCGTGTGATGTGCGTTGGGAAACTGGATTTCTACTATTGATTTCCACCATACGACAATGATGATTGTTTCGTTAGAGAGGCTCGTATCAGTCGCTATGGAAATAGCTCATTGTTAGTTCTGGCTGATGTAAATGATGTTTTCATTCATCAAGCTAATTGACAACGGGGACATCTGTCAGATCTGAATCACTCCTTAGGAGTGTGGTGGTCTTATGAAGAAATTAAAATGGTGACCCTTCGCATCCGCTGGACGCAGCTGCTGGCGACGTGTGACGTGCATGTTTCTAATTACATTTGGTCACGGGCCACGACCACTATTGAGGATTTCGAACGAACGTCATTCACCGTCGTCGGACATCGGCGTCTGATTACCTTATTGATATTAAATGACCTGTTTCTTTTTAAATCTCGCGGCTGGCGCGCTATTATCAAAGCGGGTCAGTTTTGTAGCTATCACACCTATGGTAAAATAGGACGCGATATAATATAGTTTTATTATCTGAATAATTTGAAGCATTTTATTTCTAAGTTTCGAACCAGTTGTATATAATAAGCATTTAAACTCATGTGTCATAAGTAATAACCGGTAATCGAACTTACATTTATAAATATGTATCGTGCACTAAAATAGCACTTTTTTATACTTAACATTTGCAACATATCCCGCAATTATGTTTACTTAGTATTCCATATAATTTTACACATTTTTGCATGAACGAAACTTAAATTGTCATAAATTTCATTGATAATTTGACGGGCGCCTACAAGCTGTTGACTTTGTGTCTTATCACCGATAATCGATTTTCGACTGCCGTTTCGCCTCCTTACGTAAACATCGACAAATGTCAACAGCGTACTATCTGATACGCACCCGTTTTTAACATATTTTTTTTCCCGATGCCACGGAAATATTACACGATTCCATATTGGGCTTTAAGTACTCCAGCGGTCGCCTTATTGCCATAGCATTATTTTTAGCTCGTATTATAACAAACCCATCTGCTCCTCGGTTCACCTGTCGATCATGTTGTTAATTTACACTCATACCATACAGAACTGCGTCGTAAAGTGAAGGAAATATTTGAAATGCTCGAACGCCGCACCCATTTTAAAGGTCTTTGGTTGAGATGGTAGGATCTTGCGTTATCTCATTGAGGAGAGCGACACCAACGCGTACTCGTTGAACTTTCAAATAGAGATCATCTAATCTATTTGCTTCCATAACTAATTTTCATTGTTTAATATATTGATGTGGTAGTAATGGTTGTTTTATTTCCAGGGCACCTTCTCGCTTATAGTCGAAGCGTGGCACGACACAAACGAAACGTCAAGATCTGATGGTGAGTAAAATTTCATACTTAACGCGATTGTGATGGAGGGAGGTTAATGAAATCGTTATAAATTTTGTAAAATTCATATCACGTTCGTCACGACTCCCTTACATTCTTATTTCACTGTAATTCTGGGTGTTTATCGTGCATTTAACGGACAGTATGTATATTTGAATGCTTATATTATCATATCGTGGAAGACAAAAATGTTCCCATGGTGTGGACGTTTGGTGTTCAAAGCACGCGGCGGCGCGCGTGAGTTGCTTCGCAATGTACGCCGTATTCTAATAAACTCAGCCTTCTGTAGGACGAAAATTTAGTAGAATTGTTCTAATGTATTCTGATGGACATTGACCGACACCTAGACGAAAAAGCTCATTTCGTATTCGAGAATTACGCGACTTTTTATATTTTTTTTTGCGTTCCCACAATATAAGTAAATAAAGAGTAATAAATAATTGAAGTACAGCCGTATTGGCTGTACTTCAATGTAGATATATATTATTTTCATAACACAAATAAAATCAATACACGTTTAATGTTAACAACGATATTGCAGTTTGAACGCTCAATAAAGAATCGACAAGCTTGCCGTGTGCATGCGACATGACGTGACCTAGAGAGAGATTCCAAATGATTTACAAACGTACAGCTTAATGTAAATATATCAATAAAATAATTTAAAACGTATGTACGTCTTGTTATCGTTATTGATAAAAAAGACTCCTAAACATAAACAATGATCCGGATCAAATACTATGGCAAACGCCAAAACTGACTGGCGCCGCCCATTTCTTAATTAGTTTTCCATCCCGCTGCACTCTGACCGACATGATTACAACTCCTGACCGAGTAACAAAAACGTCGGGTGATTTACTTAAAACAGATTAAAAGATATGAGGAGGAGGAGGAGGAGGAGTGCTACGGGCCGGTTTACCGAAAATCATTAGCAGTGGATAGCTTAAGAGGATGGGTATTTTTAATACGGCGCGGGAGCGATGGGCGGCGCCGGCGCACTACCGAGAAATGTTACCAACAGAAATCTAATCAAGCATAATAACAGGTTACGTGGACCACGTTTGTGTTCACTCACTATCGACCCATTGGGCTAATGTTTAATTAAATCACATTTAGTTTTTCTAATGTGAAACAGCTGCATTTTTCTATTTAAAACCAGCGGCAGGCATCTTTCGATTTTACGCCGAATACATTAAAGAATTTTGAAGAATAGCGACACACGTCTAAGAAAGCAATATATCACAGATAAGTAGGAATGCAACAAAGAGATGATGGCTTACGTGATATATAAAGGGATTCTTGCACTAAACAAATAGCTGCGCGACAATGCCCGTTTGCTTGCAATTCTGACGTAGCGGGCTCCTTCACCGAAATCTTTTATGCGTCGCCCGGGGCGAGCAGGGTTGCACCTGGAACGCAGTAACGGCTTCGTGTTTTGTTTACTCGACACCGAAAAATGTATTTTTGGGGAAGTGGATTTTAGTTTACACTTCATCTTTCGTCGTCACATGGCTTGTAGTCTTAAAAATCACGGAAGATGGTCCGGAAGACTCGATTTATGATGTAACAGACATTGGCGTGTTTGAGAAGCGATGTCGACAGACAGTAAACACATATTCTGGATAATACGTGTCGAACAGTGTCCCGAATGTCTTGTTTATCGAGTTGCCACTTCGTTTACGATTATTGTATTGTCTCATTTTACACCTACAAGCGTATTGTAGATACTAGAATAGGAGCGTGTGAAAAGAGAGCAATGATAACAGATTCGAAGGCAATTACGTGTCTGGTTTGGCGCGCCGCTCGTAGCCGCGGGGCCGCTACCTAATATTACAAACCAGATGATTCTGTTATGAGGTTTAACTTATAATTAATTGACTTTTTTTTTATTTATTCATTTAACAGTGACTTTAAAGAAACTATGTTTAAAATTAATGGTATCAAGATTTCATTAAATTTTATAATAATTACATCCGTACTAAACATATTTCTGAAACTAAAAAACTAAAACAATATCTACCTATCAACCAAAAGTACTTAACTAACCATCAAACATAGTAAAAGTCATAAATACCAAACCTTCATACAAATTCGTCGGTTTATTTACACAACCGAAGCGCGCCACTCCAAATTGAAATACCCATCGAGCACTAGAAGTGGACAGTTTTATAAACAAAAGGAGTGCGTTTGTGTACACTCCATTGATGAGATGCCGTTTCCCACCGCCAGCGGCAACAGGTCGGCCGGTCGGGCAGGTGACTAAAACGAGAAAACGACAACACCGGGCACCGGTGGAAGACAACTGGATTATTTTATTATCAACCACGTTTACGTGACTAAACCAGATCTAGTACTTGTCAACCAACCTATATGACTAAGTGGGGCGCATCCGCTCCTTATTGATTGATCGAACGTAGATCAACGGAAGCCGGCTCGCGTGTTTCCTAAAAATCGTGTTAAAAATATACCTACAAAACAAAATAGCCCCGCGTCCGTCTTACAACCCCTGTCCAATTATCTGTTATTTTGCTTTCTTTTGTTATCTTTCGTTTGTATCGATCGATGGTTTTATTCTTATATCTTAGTTTATAATTTTGTGTGACCTCTGGGCCCGTAATTACATAGTACAGTCCATCACGTACCAGTATACCTCGTTCTGCTTTTAATGTGTTATTTAATCTCAAATTTGTAGTACATTAATAGACTACATAGGATACACCTTCATTTAATATCGTTTCGATAATAATTTTGAATGATTGGTGTTGTTTGGTTGGACTCACCATCAATAAATGATGCCTTTTATTTTCTTTATTGTGTAGGGACGGCAAAAAGCCAACAAATTTTCCATCTAAATTATTTGTAAAATATATTGTTATTATTAATAATGTCTTACTTCCATAGTAAATGCGTGCATGTATGTAAGAGTAATAAACAGAATAGTGTATGTCAGAGCGGTCATATTTCACTTGGGAAGCAGCCCTAGCCCACCTGGGCCGTCTGCACGGTTGCCATAATTCTCCAAGCACATTCGAGCTAAATTGCTCCGAGTACGTTCCCACACATCATTTTTCTAATTCTTTTCGAATGCTGCACTTCGCTTCAATATAAACAATCCTTTGAAATAAACGTATCATATTACGACATCATTTAGAATTTCAATAAATTATTATTTATTCATACTTTCATTCCTTCGCTCTCAACACGCAATACCTCGATAATTCGGCGGAAAGCGGAGGATTTAACACTAGGCTCTCTATAGCTATTCTGCCGTATGCGTGATACAGCGTGAAGCTAAAAATAAATAACTTTATATTATAGACATTGTACATTCTAGTATTTATTATTTATATCATAAGATCACGTACTGACGATAAACTGATAAAAAGTAACGAACATTCACACGCAAAAATTTCTTTGGTAACACGATTCACATTTTCTATTCCAATCGATCGCGGATAGAATTTATTGATATTTATTATATTTTCGTTGGGCGCGCTCATACATGTTTTATCTCATAGATTTATTGCACAGATATAATCGGTGTAAGCTTACGTTCATTGTACATTGTATACTGTGAGGCACTCTGCCTTCGGAGTGCGATCCCTCAATATCTATTACTCTTGAGGATTATGTAAAGAAAGGTGAATCACTTATTTATTATTAAAAAACCATGTGAGGTCGAGTCGAGGCCAGTCGTGGTATAACAAGCGTGTGGTTGTAAAAGCAACAGAGTTGTGAGTTTGATTAACATTCGAGGAAATGAAATATTTCGCCAGAAAGCAAGAAGCAGTGTGTCTAAACATTATTCTATGCTCTGCCTATCCTGCTACATGCGGGATACAGAGTGAAGCTAAAAAACAATAATTGACTCAATTCATTTCAAAAGTTCAATTTAAATAGTAAACAAAAGAACAAAAATTCTATCAAGATAACACAGGCTCATTATTCGATTTCCTTTATCACGACACCCCACGTACCAACAAAGAACAATTCTCAGCTATTGAGAATAAGAATGCCATACGCCACAAAATTAGTCGAGATCGATCCTTTTTACATACCTTTTAATTTTGTTTCGCGTCTGGTTTAATTTTATCCGCTGTCGGGATTACCGGCTTAGGAATGTAACGCCGGGCGAAGCGAAAAGAAAAAAAAAGCACGGGCATACACGAAGAGAAATAAATAAAGGAACTGGTCGACGCTAAGGTTTCCCAGCGCGCCTCCGTCTCACAACTTGCTTCGCTTTGATGAATGGATTGGCAATTCATTTTTTTTAATCACTTCGGGTAGTTTCTGCGGAAGATTTTTCTTATGAGTTGTTCTGTTAGCTTTTTTCTGTTGAGAAATGAGTCGTTTCTAAACAGTAGGTACATTTAGTTGTAGTAAAGGAGTCTAGTTAAGAACTCCTAGTTTCTATAACTATTTTAGAGTTATGGAAACTAGGAGTGTGATCAAAACTCTTAATGAATCAAACGAACGCCAATGAACCAAAACATTGAATCACGCTGGGAACAATGAAGTCCCGCATTCGAATGCGGGCGTCGAACGGCCCACTGTAACAGGTCAATTTGCCTCCATACCCTTTCCCACGATGATAAACAAATTACTTTTACTTTATCGAATTAAGCCGTGTCGTTATCCTTACGAGATTTCTATCTTTTGTATAGTATTAGCAGTATTAAACTTTCTCGTTTCTAATTAGAGTTGAAATTTGTATGTGAAATGTTGCTTCTTATTTTAGATACGCTGATTGCGCGGATGACGAAGCAAAGTATAGCTGACGTTGGAGGGCCCTGGATCGAGGAGGAGCAACGGTGGGGAGGTGTGGGTGGAGCGCATTTGAAGCTGTCTTACCGAGTCACTTGTGCGGCTCACTACTATGGATCAGGATGTGAAGTCCTTTGCAGGCCGAGAGACGATCCCTTTGGACACTACACATGTTCTCCCACTGGAGAAATTGTATGCAAGACCGGATGGACTGGCGACTATTGTTCAAAACGTAAGTTTCTTTATTTTAAACTTTATATTTATGATTGATATGCTACAATAAGGATAATAACTTATACAAAAATTGTGGATTCGAACACCACTCATTTAAAATAACCTTGTGAACATTGTTCAAAGATATTTATTTCACAATCCACATGTTATCGCGAGTTATATGTGCGTAACGCCCCTTAATAGCTATTAAAATAGCGTTCACCAATTCACTCTTCCTCATTAATGGGTTACGATGACAAATCCGGTCGAACATCCTCATAAAACCAATTTTATTTAGCATAAATGACCTTTCATGTTGTTCGTGTAATACTTTCTAGCCATTACCAAGCTGACTCATTGAGGTCAAGGGAGGATTGCCACTTCCCATAGGAACAGCTTGCGTTATATTTAACATATAATTTAAAACGATGTTGGTTGTCAATGCGAATATCTTTTATACTTGCCATATATTATATGTATTGCAAAACACATAAGAGAATATTATTTTTCGTAATAGATCAATAGCGAAGTTTCAGTCTATAAAATAAAGTTCAAAAACCTATATACGACCGCAGTGTTACTTCACTTCCTGTCTTAAATTGTAAATATTTCGATTGTTAAATAAGAATTTTTCACATCTTGTTATAATTTAATTCATTCTTTCAAATGATTCTTGCGATAATGAACGGGTCGTTGCTTCAAATGTTCAATTCTAGATGTATATCTTTATCCATCATTAAGGTTTATTGCGGAGCATAAACTAAATCGCTAAAATTAATGTTCATTCGTTCAGTTTCTTTTGACTCCAGCGGTCATGTGAAGTTCGATGCATTATTTCAATCTAATTTAAATTCAAATATAAATTTTAACTTTCTAAATTCTAAACGTCAAAATTATTTACTGTAATTCTCTGTTATATGTGTAAAGTTAGACAATTTTGTCAATATACACAAGTAAATACAGTATTCAATTTATATTTTCTATTGACATTTAATAGATAATGTAATTTATTGTTGATAGAATTGGTCGAATACTTTGAAAAGCGTGTGACCGCTCGTCCGTCCGTGTGGTCTGTTTGTCTTTGAATGCCGCCGGATTCGTAAACAAAAGCAAGGAAAAACGCCGCCCGCGACGTCTCATTAGCGACGTTCATCAATGGCCTTCCCTTTTATTATCACCTCGATACCGAGTATTTATTTGTTAAATTGTGTAAAATAGATTTTTTTTAATTAAATTGTAATGTTATGTCGAACAATAAGAAAACTTGAGCTAATATATTATAATATCTTATATATAGATTGAAATTGCTTCCGTTTCCGCGAAGCGAAATGAATTTGACTATTTAATAAAAGATAAAAAATACAGATAAACAAAAAAAAATCTAAACGTTTCAAACGTCATTGGATTCAGCCAGTGACGTATGTCAAAGAGATCGCGTCTTGTATTGTAAAACAAAGCGGTGCGTCTCAAGATGCATTGTGGCGGGCGGATGTCGCGTCGCAATCTCGGCAGCCCCACCTGCCGCCGCGTTCCCACACTCCGGCGCCGCAAAAAAACGCTCTAGAGAGGGACGCATGCGGCACTCCGCATAGCGCGCCCTCTCGCTCGCACGCCAGGGCTGCCCGTCTCAATACGATCCTAGCACGGGATGACCACGAAATCACAATTTTCTGGTAACATTTTAAGCATTTGCGGTCTACAAATATGACAACTGTTTTTGTTTTTTTGTTTCCAACGACAAAAATTTCTCGTCCCGTCCGCAAGAGATGAATGTTACTTTCTAAAATATGTATACATGCGACAGGTAACAGCCAGGTGACCCTATACCCTCGCGGGCACGTCGTCGATTACGAAAACGTAAAAGCGAGTGAAGCGGCCATAATGGAATAAAAACAACACTATTCGCACACGCACACACCGTGAATTGCGAGTGTAGTACTACAGTACAGTGCGGTCAACAAGTCGTGGAAGAAGAAATTGTTTTGATTATTTTCATCCCGTGAGTGAACAATACGGAAAAGTTTAAGAAACTTTAATTCAGAGAAACTCCGACTTAACACATACAACTACACTACGGCCAACCGAGCCAAAAACATCTTCCATTTAAAGCTGAACACCAATCGAAATAAATTTAATAGATGACCATGTCTTCATACTTCCTCGCATCTGCTGAACGGTATCTCGTCTTCTGGGAACTTCAGCTTAACAATCAGAAAAATTATTTGCATGTTCTGACGGCATTATCTCGATCCGGCTCTCCCTCTTAATGATAGGGTAAACATCGCGAGAGAAACCCTTTACGGCCGGTTAATTTCGCTTAATTGTAAGCGAGAGTGGAGTTCTCACGAATATTACCTTCTGTGTAGAATCGCGAATCCCACGCAAGCCTAATTTCCGTTTTGGATAGAAACAGATGTCGGAACAGTTAAATGTTTGCTCGGTCCTGAGCACGTGTGCTCCATCCTCGGGGAAGGTCACATTTTGTCATTATCTGTTGAAAGACCAATGCCTTTATAGAACCCACGTATAAATTTTGTAAGACCTTGGCGGGTCGAAGTGCGGTGTCCCTTGCTTGGTCTAACATTAGAAATCGATAACGTTCCTATTCATTGATAATAATTAATAGCTAGGGGAGCGGTGTACGTTTACTTTGTAGCTTTCCGATCACTTACCCTAATATGGTTTGAAGTGTAATTTTTAAGACTTCTGTTTTACCTTTTGCTCAAGGGTTGAGATAAAACACTTGAAACAAGTGATACAAGTATATGGTGCAATGGAGCCAATACTTAAGTCTTTGATGCACCTTTACGCCGACAAATAGACCGTCGGCTTCCTGTATTTATTTTCTTTGATATTCTAAACGTAATTATAATAATGAATCATTTTATAAAAAACTGAGAGAGCTGCTCATTGTTAAAAACATAACGAATTTCTCTTGCGAAAGTGTTGCTCTGTGAAAGCGTATTACATTTTCAATTTCATATACAATCTCCGTATCATTACCATGGTGAATAAATACCAAATAACTTTGCTAATTTAACTGATTGAATCGTAAGCGGGTTTGCGAGCGGGTTCGGGGGCTTTGTGTTAGCCCGGATGGGTTTAAACCTACATTACGGTCTAGGGAACGGCGGCAAGCTAATCTCCTTTATTACAAGCCGGCGCTGCGCTCGGAAATCCAGAGATATAGCCGAGCTAAACGGTTTCCTCGTTCAATTTAGAACGCGAGAGCCGGGCTTAAAAGTGCATTTGAATAGGTAATGCGTTGAACAAAATGGCGTCTTAGTATTTTTCTAGCGAGTTAGGGGACTAGTAACGGTCGAGTGACGGTTAGACTCCCCGCGCTATCTGCCCCCTTTGTATTCGCTCCGATAACTTGCCCATGCGCACCCGACCGATACGACGCTGCGCCGCACTTCTCGTTTCAAAACAATTTTTTTAACAACGCGCACTTTGCCATTACTTCTTCACCTTTTGTTGTTCCTGCCTTTGTCTGTACTCAGACCGCAATGCACGCGCAAATTCAAGTTTCCACCATTACATTTCCATTACATAGTCACGCCAGAGCGGGATAAGGTTCGCCGAGTATAGCACGTAAATCACACGGTTAACGATGCGCACATATTACACTGGTAATACATCACGTCCGAATAAAATATGAATGTTTAGAATCCAATATAAATAAATATCTCGCCATTACGAAATAAAGCGATACGCGATGGAATGAATTTACGTCCTATGAGCAGAAGGTATGTGTGTATAAATTAATTTGAGCAATAAACTTGGTATAAGCTCGCTATGGTTATAGGTAGAAATAAATGATCGGTGCGCATGACCTCGCCCCCGACTCGGGACGCTAACGAACCTCTCTCTCTTTGTTGTCGTGTCCTTTGCGGTTCTTCGCAGATTCCACAGCTAATATGCGAAATTGTGTACCATTGAGGAATTATCGACCGTTTTTGCCTTTCAGTGCGACCAGTGGCGTTCTATTGTGAAAGCTTTGTCTTTGTGATGCGCTAACGAACCTTTTCCTTTTGTTGCAGCGAGGTGCCTGCCCGGCTGCGACTCAGAGCACGGCCACTGCCTCAAGCCCGACGAATGCATGTGAGTACTTCGCACCCTTGTGTTAAACGCTTAACGTTCTTCCCTCTAAATCATTCATCCTCGTCATTGTTCCTTTTACATGAGCTTTTTAAACGCTTGTTATCACGTCATATATTTTACTGACTTGTGTTTTTTTTTATTTCAGTTGTCATTCGGGCTGGGTGGGCGAGCTCTGTGATCAATGCGAGCGTCATCCCGGTTGTGTGCACGGAACCTGCTCGAAACCTTGGGATTGTATTTGCGAAGAAGGATGGGGCGGCCTGTTTTGTAACCAGGACTTGAACTATTGCACCAACCACCGACCCTGCAGAAACGGTGGCACTTGCCATAACACTGGGCAAGGCAGCTACACATGCATGTGCCCACCTGAGTACACTGGCCCAGACTGCGAGAAGTCACTCCATTCGTGCTCTGTTCGACCATGCCTGAATGGAGGTGCTTGTGTTCCGGATGAGGGTGGGGAACTATCATGCGCTTGCCCGTCAGGATACGAAGGCGCCCAGTGCGAAACTCGAAGGTTGACTTGCGCTGATCAACCTTGTCGAAATGGTGGAACTTGTGAACCACGACCCTCTGGATACGTATGTGTCTGTCCTCCGGGATACGCCGGCCTAGATTGCGCTCTCGAAGCTGACCCATGCGCTGCAAACCCTTGTAGAAATGGTGCGATGTGCACGCGAGCCGGTGATGGTTTTCGATGCTCGTGTAAGCCAGGATTTAGGGGAAACAGATGCGAAATTGATATCGATGACTGCGCCGGAATTATTTGTGAACATGGCGGCACTTGTGTGGATTTGGTCAACGGACAGAGATGCCAGTGTGCCCCCGGGTTCCTCGGCCCTAGATGTGAAACCCGCGTCGATTTCTGCTTAGCAAAACCATGTGCTAACGGTGGAGAATGCCACGTCTTGGATAATGATTATGAATGCCGATGCCGGCCCGGTTTCGCTGGAAAAGACTGTAGCATAGATGTTGATGAGTGTGCGTCGTCCCCTTGCCGGAATGGAGGGACTTGTCGGGATCGCGTCGACGGGTACCACTGCAACTGTCCGGTGGGCTGGGGCGGAAAATCTTGCACTGTGTCACTGGCTGATTTTGTTGCTGCCAAACCGGCGGGAGGTCATTTAAGAAGGATAGGCGACGAAACACCTGAACAAGAAAGTTTGTCGGGAAGGCATATTGTGCTGATAGTAGTGTTATCAGTAGCCGTTCCGGTGGCCGCGTTTGGAGCGGTCATCATCGTCGCGTGTATAAGGAGAAGGAGAAAACGGGCGCAAAATGCCGCCGATGCTGAGGCGAGAGCTCAAAACGCAGCCAATGCGGGCAACGGCGGCCGCGTCATCAGGAATACATGGGGGAAATGTGAGGGGCCAGTACCTGAGTGCCAGAACGCGCACAACGCGGCGGCGGAAGAATGCAAGCGAAAAACACTCAACACAGACAACGCTGCGAGACTCCTCGCGACGCTGGACCCAAGACTGTCGAGGATCTCAGCAGACTCCGCGTATTGCGCCAATAGGTCAGTACCGAGCACTTCATACGTATACTCTAAAAATAATTACTAATTCCTTTTTGTGACATAATTTAAAAAAGTACAAACTTTCAATAAAATCTTTTACTGAAGTAGAACAATTTACCTGAAAGCTTTATAATTAGTTTGATTACTGTATATTAAAGGTAGTTCCTTTTGTTACAGCGATACGTCGCTAGTGAAAAGGCCGCTGGAAGGCGGGGGAGTGTACATGTTGGACGACCACTGCCTGCCGACGTTCGCCACGCAAGTGTAGTGCTAACGACCGCGGCAATGGTCACTAATTTATTTATTCACATCGGACGCTAGTGCGATCTAGGCTGTGCGCCGCTGTTAGAAGCCCATTACTCGCCGCCACCAACCACCGCCAGTGCAGTGCTAACTATGCGGCAATGGAGACTAAGTTATTTATTTACAACGGACGCTCGTGCGAACCAGGCTGTGCGCCGCGTGTACATATAGCGTAAATTGTAAAGTGACCCCTGTATAGACTAGTTAGGCTAGTTTTAAGTATTCGGATATATTTATTATGATCGCGATCCGCGCGCCCTGTAAATATTGATGGCGGGTCGGATCGCACTTTCCACCCTTTATCGGCAAGCGTCGCCCGATACCGCGTTGATTGCGCCCGAATCGAACTGACGATTATGACTGATTGTAAATGGACTAGTGGTTTTAAGTTGATTTCGGTTATCATGGGAAAGGATGGAGATGTTAATCTTCTTGACGTTTCCAATGGTAACTGTGTTTCGGTAGGGTGAGGACCGCGCTTGCTGTGGGGTAGTGGACCACGGTCCACTGTCTGCGATCTCTGTAGGTAACGGTGAAGCGCTGCTCGCGCGGTCTCGGTCCGCCGCGTGACTGCGCACTGGCACGATACTAAACACTGCACTGTCACTAGATATATGCAAACCACACTTTACTACTGTCTCTTCCAGTCATTCTATTTCCGAATCTTTCATGCCTCGTTCACCCTAATCGTTCAAACGCTCCTTCCATTTTTTTAATTTCTCACGAAATGGAAAAATGGTGTAGGATCGTTTGCGTGTTCCTTTTTTACTCCTAAATTAAATATATATTCTGTGGTGATTTATTTTCTTGTGACGTGTCGGTGGTCAGTATCGCATCTTTAATGTTCCCCGCTGTTCCCTTCTGTTGGCTTGTGTAAACCAAATAATACATTCTGTTGTTACTATTACTTGACCAATTATAATTATTGTCATTGTTCCTATGATTATGATTGTTAATTAAAAGCTAAAAAAAATCTTGTTGCGGTTTTCCTGAAAATCGGCGTAGATTTTGTTTTTTTTTTATATTCTCACATGTATTATCTGAAATATAGAATAAATAGTTCCTCGATGCGAGCGCCACTGCCTCGTCCTCCGCGGTCGTCGCGGAGGTCGCGGATACAGTTCTCGCATCACACAGTAATTGCACAGCGCACTTTATTAGTCCATAGGTTAAACTAATTTGTGTACTTATAAGAAACAAATGTCGAAACCTAAGTCATTGTTTATAAAAAAAAACTATTAAGTTTTAGTGATTTAAGTATATTCTCCATTTCTTGGTTGGGAGTACTGTGACAATATAAGCGTCATTAGGCAACATAGGATTCGATATTGCAAGTTGTTTTTAACTTATTTATTTTAATACAGCTCACGTTGTTTATATTGATTGAGTTCATGAGTTTTTACGTGCTCTACAGCGAACACGTGAGAGCTCGTCGACTAGTCAGCTCCATAATAAAAAACAGTGTTATAAAAAAAATGTTTGTATATACTTTAAGTGGTAAGCGTTACCTCTTATGTTGCCTTTTGTACATACATTAGAGGTTTAAATCGACAAAATTGTAAAATTTATATCAAAATATGAATAGACTGATGATCAATAATAATGTTCTTGTATTTAATTTTGTAAGGTGACAAATTGTAATATTAAATTATGTATGTGTAATAGGTAACATCACAGGAACTGATGTCGTGTCTAGTGTACTTAAAACATTGATCACAGTTGAGACGACACTTTCATTTTTCTTTTTGAAATATATAAATATATTTTCTCTTTTTTTTTTATATTTTTAATGATATACGTAATTAATATATGCCAATGTAATTACTCTCCGAACCAATAAAATGACAGTATTTTTAATTTATTTATTAAAAATATATTGATTGCTATTATTGTGAATTACAACAAATTATTATTAATAATGAAAAAAATCAATGTGTAATTATTTTTTGAAATGTTTACAATTGACTGAAGCTAAATTGTCTTCTTGATTTGTATTTTGGACGTTTTTTTGTTTAATAAGAATCATTGATGCATTTATTAGTTGTGAGTATACTGAAAGATAAGTTCCAATCATTCCATTCCTAATAAGTAACTCTCTATTTTTGTTTATTTCTTACTATTTCTCTATGTTTATTTTGCATGTTGCAAACTTACTAATTAGTTTTTTATATAATATATTTAATTAGGCGGAGTACAATAACTTTCTCTTTAACCTTTCTAACTTTTAGTATATTCACATAATAATATATACAAATTTTAAGTCGAAAGAAAAATGAAAGCCATTCCTGTAGACGGGAGTAACGAAGAAATTCCATAGATATTTCCTATAACAATCAAAAGTCATTGTAATACTATTGTGGTGATATCTTTGCCGGAGTGTGAGTGACGAATGTGTATTATTTGCAGCGATGCGAGGAGATAAAATGTTAATAAACAATTGTTTACAAAAATTATTTATCGTATTTTATTTTATTTATTTACAAAAACAACGAACCCAGTAATATCTTAAAATAAACGTAATTGGATAAAAGTTAAATATGTAGTTTAA
>DVQM01000659.1:0-15502 GCA_018231645.1 Heliconius ricini
CTTGGAAATTATTTTTTTTATGTATTTTAAAGCTTGACATAGTTTTTTTCTTTATATTTTTTTGGTATTATATAAATAATAAAAACAAGCATATTTTGAAAAATGTAATAAATTTAATTATGAACTCGAAAACACAGAGCTACTTACTATGTTTATCAAAATTTAAGCACAAACATTCAGGACCGGGGCTAATTACGTAAAGTTCGCGTACAAATTCCGAATAGGCTGTAAAGAGTGCGAATTTGCATTGAGAATATTTTTCGTCAACAATTAGCCTGTTAGGCTTTTGTCTACTGGCAGGGGTTGGTTTTAACGACGTTTTAAAAGATTTCCACCCACGAGACTGGGGGCTTATCGCGAACGTGCTCGCCTGCTTGTTACAAAAACCCCTTTATTAACTTTACGATGTCTTTAAAGAATAACAGATATAATAAATATACAGGGTTCATTTTGCTACGTGGCATTTTTATGCTTCTGGAATCTTTTTACAATCCTTTACTTTTTATATTATTCATGCTGAAACGGAATAGTAAATATACTGAAGGTACTTCTTGTTATGTTTTTTAAGCAACGCTATAACAGGTTTAAGTACCAGTTTCTATAAAATAAAATGACGTTATCTATTTTTTTTGAATTTACGCATTTTACCAATAAGCACACATACTCAAGAGCGACATGTAGTTATCAAACACACAGTGGAACTCGGCTAAAAAATTTTACATTGAAGACGACACTCGGACCTATGTGAACAAAAAAATATTGTGTTTGTATATTCAAAAATTGGTAAGCCAGAACTTTTATTTTCAATTGGATTTATGAACAGTAAGTTTTAACAGAAAGTTTTAAGGAAGTAACTTTATTCTGTTTTGATACCCCGTAAATTTCTTAACATAACGGAAAATACAATTTTATTAGCTTTTGTCAGCTTATACTTTACTTGTCATATATTACTCCATAGTCATAGATTCTACTGCAAAATGTTCAAAACGTCGGATTTTCAAAAATATATACACGTAGTACAAAATATACTCGATTAGTATACTATTAAAGGGTTAAAGAGTACCAATTTTAAATATGTAATAATAGCGAAAGTCTAAGATTTTATTAAGTGTGAATCGTCATCTGCGTAGAATTTTTGTAGAGTAGATAAGCTGTCGGTTACAAACGTTACGATGACGGTTACGTTTATTATGAGATACTGAAGCCTTTGCACGTCCATTTTCTATTTAGTCGTTGAGACGAAATGCAACTGGGTCTTTGTGCTATGTACTCGTGAGAGCACTAACTCAACCAATAAACCTGCACAATTTGTCCTTAGGGCTGAGGCCAGATGCTACATTGTTTATAAATTATTTAGTGGTGAATTTTGGAAAACCGTATACAAAGTTCATGTAGTTTAATATTGTGCTTTTAGTATAATTATGTAGGAAAAGTTATAATGACACACAGCTATATCCTACAATACATTTAAATTAGTCACAGATACAAGATAATACTGATGATGATAAAAGCTGAAATAATTCCTAAAACTCTTATCTTATTATTTCTTAATATCTGAAATGCATGCTTGTATGCTGGTACAAAAATAATTTCCCTCAGTAATATACGAATCTACGATACGATACGAGAACGTGCACTGACTATATTATTTTAATTTCGAGCATATTTAATTTTTATTAATAAACAATGTATGAATATAATCGCGTTTGTTTCATCTGTAGCGTAGAGTATAAACACAAGGCGAAGGTAACGGAGATGGGGGATGATTTTCCAAATGCCGCTGGCGTCCGGAATCGCAAATTATATACCTACGTATGTGCCGAGTGAGGGTGTGTACAGTGGTGTCATAGTCCGCTTTGTCGACATCGGCCCGGCGACGGCCGTTGAAATGATTTATGTTTGCAAACCAGCCTGTGCCGCCGCCGCACTGGCCACGTTAGCAACTCGCAACGAACTTCGTCCACTTTCACGGACAATGTATTCAAAATCACTTCTATACAGTTGCTGGTTGCCACCAACGTAAATGCAAATGCACCTACAATAGAAGATAACTTTTATTTATATAATAAACAAAGTGGACTTCATATTCGTGTTTTATTTACATAAATAACATTGCAAAATTACTTTCAATATAAAATACTGACGGAATCACTCTCAATTGTTTAGATATGAATAGAAAGGAAAATACATCATTGAATAAATGACTACGCATTTGACAAACGAGCATTCACAGCTATATCCCGCGGTAAACGAGGAGAATGAAGCTCCCCAACGTATTATAAATAATATAGGAATTCCTTAAGGGGCCGCGGAAATGTACTGGATTTGCTATATCTTATACGCGTTTTTGGCTTAAGTTCCGCTTGTATGTGTCTACTCGTAACTAAACATCTAAGTTCAATTTCCTTCTTTAAGAACCCATTAGGCAATTACCATATTTTAATATTATAATACTTTCCCGTTGATTTTATGTTTTCTATGAATGAACAATTTAAGCTCAATCTTTCTTCTATTTTCTGAGAACTTACATTTTATTTACAATGTCCTATTAAGCGAAGTTACCGTTTCTTTACCTTATTAAGAAAAAATGTCATAATGTTGTATTTTCTTGGCAAATTGGTTATACAACTCCAAGCGCAATAAAAATTATAAAATAATATTGAATTCGATTCACTTTGCAACGGTCGGTAATGTCTCTTAAGAACCCACAAAGTTGTTAAGAAACATTATATGAAATAAAGCAATTTTTATTCAGGCAAAAGCAAGTCAAGACTCCGTTGCTCATACTTGTTTTTCTTAAATCTCTCTGTGAACAATTATATTATAGAGAATCTTGTTAACGTTTGAAATCATTTTCTCTGCCCCAGGAATAATGAGTTCTGTGTTTTCACTCGAAACCCCGGTGACTTTTGTTTAATGGAATGATAATACGAATGCTGGCCTCTTTGTAGTGAGGGCCCGACAGTATTGTTGTTTTTCCTCGGGCGGGTCACTTTAGTTTCTAAGGATAATGTCATTGCTTTTCTAAAATTTCTTACGAATGGATTACGAGATTGTATAATATAAATTGTAAAGTTCTCTCTCTAAGAGCTTTACATTAAAATTTGTAATTTTGACAGTATACAATCTGACTTACTTAATATTTTAACATCCATAGCTTCTAACTGTAAAAAATGCAATCAAAGGCTATGGTTTCAATCCCTGCTGGAAAAAAAAAATATATTTTTTCGCTTTCCTGCGGTAACATACATATTTAGAATGTCACGAATTCAAGGAAAAAATGGAGTACGGAGTTTCTTGACACCAGTTCCTCGGCCAATTTTTAATAGGCCAATATCAAATGCACGATAAATCAAAAAGCTTCAGGAATATATCCTATTATTTAATTATAAAATAATAATATGAGGCTAGTCGTAGCGCAGTGAGCGCACACAAAGTTTGACTGTAAGCGAATCCACTAGAAGAAATATTTACTTAAATTTATATTTTCATTTCGCTAGCCAAAACTCGGCGTTGAGTTCCGCTACTCAACACGCACTCCAGCATTTGACGAAAAGTGGGGAACAGACTGTCTTATCATAAGGTTCCCTCTGTGCGGGCGGTTAACGCTGCACGTGAAGCTAAAAAATAATAATATACTAGCCCTTATAATGTTTATAAATATTTTTCTCTGCAGAATATGCAAGAAAACAAATTTAATTACATCCCTGAATTAGCCACAATACCTACCATCGCCGTGAATGGGAAACTTCGGAGACCTCAACTTTAAACGAGTTTCCCTGCAAGTGGGTCTCACAAAAAGTATTTTGTAAAAACACCTTTTGTAAGTTCTATCAAAAATACATTCACAAGTTTTTCACTGAGGATGAAGTGTTCACTTTGTGGCGCAAATTTTTACTTATTTTCTTAGTTTATTCAGTCGCGATTTTTATCTGTCGCACGTTGCAGTGTTTGCTCTTTTCTTTATGAGGTACTTTATTTTTGAAAGTGAGTACATTTGAATAAGAGAATAAACATATATTTTACGATTTATCTATAAAAGTAAAAACAAAGCCTTAACGACTATGCCCAAAACTAATAAATAGCAACGTGCTAACAGACAGGTCTAACAAAACTCGATATTAAAATTGCAAACTATGTTATCAATTTAGAAACGATACCCTATTTAATATCCATTTTACGTTTTCCCAGAGGTTTAGAATTCGTGAACCGAAATTGCGGTATTGTGTTAAATAAATTGTTATTAATGACCAAAACGTTCCTTACTCGCCATTATAATAGCTGTTCGTATTTTGTTCGGGGATAAATTTTGGATACATAGTTGAAATAGGCACGATCTTCTTAACACGCTTTGTCAAATTTTGAGACCTTACGGCACATTCTTCGCATTTTTGACGCGTTCTTAATTTCGAGAAAAAAAAAGTTCTGGATTGGATTGAAAAAAAAACTTATAAATATTTGTTTATGTCACTGTCAGTAAGGATACTATTTGTTTTTAAAACAATTGTCAGTTTAAAAACTGAACCTTTATTTCCGTTCACTATCATCGATTAGATAGATATCCTCCGTACAATCCCGACTGCTCCATGCACTTGAGCGCTAATAGCGATGTAAAGCTAACAAAGTAAATAGCAACCGGATTCTAGCATCCTTATTATCTTTGTACAAAGAAACAAGGAACCAAAGAAACTCTTTTATCTAATACAGCAGTCTCTATTTATTTATTTTGTTATTGAATAAAAATGACTAAACAACGCTTCTATACGTAAAGTGAAAACACTAAAACAAAATATAAATTGTGGCTCTTCGTGAGTAATACTAAGTATATTATTATAGAATAATATATTCAAATAGTTTTGTATGAGTGAATTCGGGTAATATGTGTTAGGAGCTAGTAGGGTAGTATTGTAATCTTCTTTTAACGATTATACAAACAGTGGTCCATATGTTCTTAGTGAAAGGGTCGCCCTTATTCATATTCTTTTACGATTCCACCAAAACACGGCAAACGAAACCTAAAGATAACCCAGGGGCAATGTGAGAGCTGTTGAATTTTACGATTCCGCTAAGCCGCCTTAAAGTCGGACCCTTTCTGGATATTTTGATTTATTTATGGGCGGCAGGGCGGAGGTATAACGTGGTAAAAACAATAAACATATGCTTATTGGCAACACTTCGTAGACTAAAGAAAATTTTGTTTTTCAAATTCTATTTTCAGATAATTTGTACACGGCTATTTGATTATAAGAAAAGCTTAGCTTTACATTTTATAGTAGAATGAAACAACACAGCTACACATGCAGGGTATGATCTTAAAGACATATAAGTAAATTATATACTTTTCTTATTTATAGGTGTCACAGTGTGAAAGCGTCTGACTGTGAACTTGATGATTCTACTCGATGTTGTTGAGTTCCGATGCCTATTCAGCATAAAGCGTTGGGCAATGTGTATTAGCACTAAGTTTTCTCTTTTAAATGCATAAATATATAAAGCGTGAATATAAAAAAAAAACGTCACAAGTGAATTAAATAGAACAAACTTTGTAAATCTCACGTATGACGCTTAAATAATTACTATTAAAATTAAAAACTGAAAAATATCTCCGTCACAAATCAAAGAAAAGTCACTACAGAACACAACACTAGTAATTGTAATTAAATAAGCTTTAAAACTTTAAATAAGCCTTAAAGTTTCATTAAACACCTTTCGTATTATAAAATCATCACGTTCAAAATTTACTAGACCAAAGTGTATCATACAAAAGTTTGGTACTAACATGATCGTTGTGTGATACATACATACTCGTGTGAGAAGACGCAGGCCGCATTAAGCACTTCTCGTTTTCGCCTCCAACACTTCATTGTAATGGTAATTTCGGGCACCTCTATGAATATGCGGTTACTGTTGCGCACTTTTTATTATGTCGCCCCAGTAGGTAGACCTACTAGATATTTCAATCAAGTAGTTAAGTTTATGGAATTTATCCCTATCCCTTGTGTTTAACACCTATCTACAATATAGATATGTATCTACATATGTATGTATTTTCAAAAAGTCGTAATTTTTTCTTCATTTTCTTCTCTCTCTCTCTCTCTAACTTCAATTTAGTTTGTCGTACATGAGCGTTGGGTTAGATTTCCTTAGATTTCTTTCCTAAATTAACAATTCCTATATAATGATGGTAAAAAAAGTATACATTTATCAAGTTTTTAATATTAAATATGTCAATACTTATTCAATTTCGCTAGTATCCTTATAAAGCATATATGAATGAATGTCCACATGTAATTGGCTGAAGCATTCAAATAAAATTGGCTTAAGCAATCTCACGCTCATAGAACATCTACGGCACGCGAGCCGGCAACGGAGGATAATTCAAATACAGTATACATATTTAAAATGCGACGATTCCACGCCGTATGAGTTGTACGTGTACGTCATAGAAATTACATGGGTAATTTTTAAATGTACCTTTTCCGTTGCAACGCTCACCGTTATTCAGCCGCCTTCGTACGTTAGAGCACTTAAGGAAAGCAAAGCCACTTTCAAACAAACGTAAGCTCCATGAGTATCATTTGTAACTCGCATCGTTCTTAAGCCGAATAACTAAAAGGCGGTGAAAACTCAATGAACCCGAATATGGAATTGTTGCGGTATATTATATAGGCTAATTTTATATTGTATTTAATGTTCATAAACTTATTCAATTGTACCGATGTTTGATTTTATACGAAGTTATACTAACTAAATAAAATGTGTCGAAAGGGCATCTATTTTATTTTTTACATCCTCGAAAACGTTGATGAATAAATGTAGTAGTGCCTACTAAAATATTGAAAAGGAAACATAAAGCTATTTAATAACAACTTTATGGGCTATCAAATAGGCAATATCAAATGTTACTAAAATATTAGGGGCCTCCTTAACCTTTTGCTGTAACTATTAAATTTCGTAAAAAAAATAAATAAAAATAAAATAAATCAGCTCGATACTGTATCCCGCACTCTGGCAGAGGGAACCTAGTGTTAAGACCCTCCGTTCTCCTTCAAAAATAAATATATTTTTAAAATATTTTTATGATATGAAAATGAATAAGTTTAAGCAATCATTTAAATTACGGAAAATGAAACAAGAATCTAAAAACAATTTATGAGAGCTCAATAAAAAAAATGCTTTTAGATCAATTTTCTACATTGTATCCAACTAGAACATCCAATAAAACAAGAACGTTAAAAAAATGTTTTTTCGTAATATTTTCCTATAAAACTTGTCCAACCTCCAATGTATGTTACGGTAGCAAAGTTGTTATTTATTTCCGAAATAAAAGCAAAACACAAGCGGAACGGTCTTCGATGTTGACAGCCAGTTTGGCTAACCACTAAACGGTGCAGCTCTTCCGCAGCTGCTACAAATGTTTCCCCGCAATTGTTTGTTCTCATATTCGTACCGCTATCTATTATTTACACAACGAATTATGCTTGTCGCTTTGTTACTCAAATAGCGCCAATGATACGCCTAGCTCCTAATAACTGTTCTGTTTATTCAATGGCTAAGCAAAATACGCTGTAAGTTAAACTCAACGTCGGAACCTTAATTACACCTGTACAAACTTACTGAGAAGTCCTTGTTTCCGTTTCGTATTTTATCATATACATATTTGTAACGCAAAAGCTACCGACAGTCATACACACACCATTACCAAGAAATTATTGAAGTGTTTATATCGGAAAATATAATAAAGATATATTATACTCAACGCTCAGCAACATTACCGGTAATCTTTGTAATAATGGAGTTCAGAATTTACTGAGAAAGTTGTTAGAATAAATAATATTTTAGGTATCAATCAATTCGAACAAATCGTGATTGGTTATCGAGTTTTATTTCGCCCTCAGTTCGAGCCGTGCCGATCCGGATTTACCGCAGATCGTCACCGCGCGCTAATATTAATGTCAACAAGGCTTGGATGTTTTTAATTTCATCCTGAATTTAGTATGTTTAAATTAAAAGATTATCCATAAAATATAATCTTTCTTGCTAGTGTTCTTAGCAAGTATTCAGGTGAAAAACAAATTATGCGAGAAGAAAAGAATACAGAAATACGCTGCCCTATTGTGACTTTTCTTCAAATTAATAATTTTTGTGAGGACAATTAACTAGTATAAAATGAACTTACTACATACATGTAAAATAACTGAGATATAACGATAACTTTTTTTAGACATGGATTGAAATCAAGTTAGACTGAAAACATCGATATCGAACCGTACAGCTTAGTCCTAATAACCGTAATAAACATCAACGGTAACGAGCAATAGGCAGCGATTCGTGCTGATGTTACAGTGTTTTTATACACGACCGGTACATGGGAAAGCTTTCTAATTGCCGGAACAATGGTGAGCCGGTTATTTGCCGACGGCATTGTTTTTGTCTGCCGGTTCATTTTACCCCGCCTTCCCCCGACCAGGAGATTAATGGAATTTGAATACGTATAGCCTTTGTGCTCGGCTTTACGCGTAATTTAAGCGCGCACCGGCCCCGTGAGTCGACATTTTACGATAAATCTTGCAAGAATATCGCAGGTGTACGGCCTCTCTTTGACTAACGAAAATCACATATTGCCCGACCGGCGTTTTGGTCAATTTTTTTGTCAAGTCATTGTTGACAGCTAAGGATATTATTTTTTATCCTTATCTTTTCATTTTCTGTGCAAACATTTGAAAACTGAAAACTGAAAGTTTATCCGAGATTTTGATAGAAATAACTAAGGCAGCCTTTAATCTTAAAAAATATCGCATTGCTTCGAAAATATGCCCTTATATAAATGATAGATACAATTTTTTGGTACATTTTCAAGCGGCTTTCAATTGCTCTGTTCGATATACGGTATGTGTACTCAAAACACTATCAATCATTCTCTTGTGCCTATACACGCCGAGAAATAAAATGTATTTGTTTTGCAGCACCGTTATTGATTTTAGAAGAAATGAATATGGCTCCACAGATATGGTTCTGTGAATTAGTCAAGATATATATAAAGTTAACAGCGAGTCGTATTTTATAATAGCCGTCAAACGTTACATAGGGCAATCAGTTAATTTTGTATTGAAAGCTAAATCCATTAACATAATTGAGCATCTTATGTCCAGGGCTCTTTACTGCCGTATCGAAGACGTCTTTGACGCATCGGAGTAATGAAGGACTGAGTCGCGTCATCAACCCTAATGCATATTTACAATGGTGCTATACAATTGTATGGAACTCCTACGAGGCGATTAATTCTGCTTCCCCATGTGCGAAGATTTTCCTTTGGCCTTATGATTTTGTACTATCTAAGAGATTACAATAAAATCATCTTATTACGCATCGTGAGATATGGCTGCGTCTTGAAATTTGAGTGTTTTGGACAATTTAGAATTCCTGAAACTAAGATAGACTAGTTCAATTTTTCATTAGTAATTCACTGTCACATTTGTTAGGTTATAGTATCAATCTTTATATATTCACTACTTATATAACAGCAATGTCAACTGAAAAATATATAGCATAAAACACTTACAATTTGTAACAAATATTTGTTTAAATTAAGTTAATGGTGCTCGAGGTGTGATGAAAATGGGTCATTGTTCAATCAAAAATATACAATGGAAAAATTCGAGTCGATTTTTGATATTTTCAAAAACAAATTTAATTGGGCGACGGTGTTCCGCGTATTAATTAAAACGCCCCGGGATTTTATTAACTTATTGCAATTATATTTATCGAGGCTATTACGAAGGCGGGCCGCGGTCGGCTCTGGCCTACGCCTAATGTCGTTGCGTCCGGGATTTTGTCAAATTCAGTAATCGGGGACAAATAAATCTAATCATTAAATTTAATGATGATCTTGCTTTGTTCTGGTGGCCTTAAGTTTGTCCATTAACTATGGTTATATTTAAAAAAATGTATAGATTTTTTTTAATTCTTAATTATTATAGCATTTTATATTATATTTTAAAAGTAAAAAACTTATAATGTTAAACAGATGAAATAATACGCGTAGTAATCACATTAGTTCTAGTCTTATAAAAAATATTTATTTACGTCATCTTGGTGCAGTTTATGCTGTCTGTATATTTCATGTCGGTCGTGGGATCGATTTCCAATCAAGCAAATACTTATATTTAAATAGTTCAGTAAAAGTTAGATATTTTTTTCAATATCAATTTCAGTAATTTTGCTGTGGTGTAGGTAAGGTATATATAAATGTCATTGTAATACATTTTATATAATATGTTGACTACATAGAACTCGTATCCAAATAAAAATAAACGTAATTGGTAGTGCGATGTATTTGCACTTTGTGAAGCTTTTTGTGGGATTATAAAGGGTCATATGAGCTCATGGGGAAAAATGATTCGGACCACTTCGTTAATTGCGACCTAACTGTTCCACTAAATCTAAATATTTCACTTTCAGACTTTAATACATATATCCTGACAAAACTAATATAGCTAGATTAATTAAAAATATTAAATTCTCAAAGTAAAATGGTCAATATGATACGGATTTGCATTTTATAGTAGGTATTTTCATTAAACTTTAATCTTAAAACTGAAACAGTAACTAGACTCTAGAAATGAAATTAAAAATAAGATCAAGCTTATAGAATAATTTATTCTTATTAAATGCGCTATTACTTCCGATTAAACCTTATTTAACTCTGCCGCTGCAAATATTAGTTTTAAGCTAAGTTAAACTTATAACATTATAGATAAGTTATTTATGACAATGCATATATAATATCTTAATCTGAAGAGCCGGATGTCGATTGGGCAATAACAAGAGGTGCGATGAGGAAAAACCAGCTGCGTACCCACTTGCACCGCTCGTAACTAGAGTCGTTACGCAATTCGGCGACGGCCTAATTGATTCCTCGCCCTTTCGGCCAGACGGGGCGGCGCATTATCGAGCACAGGTGCTTCTTCTCTCCAATTATTCGCCTCTTCGCGATAGACGACAATATCAACCTACTTTCCATTTGGGCCGGTCCAAATTCATTTCGTCTATAATTGTGCATCGGATATTCTTTTCGTGACATGATTTTTATTACTCATAAAAATCACGAACACGACGCTCCATAACGGAAATGACTTAATTTACACCGAGACGGGAATGTTCTAATTCGATCGATGCCTTCGTTTTTCTTCAGTTAAAAGTGTGTGTAATTCGGAGAGGGTCTTTTGCGAGGTAAAATATGAAGAATCTTAGTCAATTTGTATGCGCGCCGAACTCTCCCTAAGTAATTTATCTAAAAGTATATTTAAAGGCAAACGTGAAGTACGGCGCGACGGCAAGAAGCCAAACTGGGACATGTCTTCACTCTTTCAATTACGTTAAAAGCTTAATTAGTAATTTTACCGAAGTGTCCTCCGTGCCGGTCAGAAATTTCACAGAACCAAAGGCTTCTTCTATACACTTTGGTAGTTGATTTTCGTGAATTTTCTCAAGTTTGTTCGCGCAGTCTTCGACTCTGGCCTAACTTCTCGAGATGCTTAGACGAAATGTAGCTTGCAATTAGTGTAATGGAAGTAACCTTGCCGGGGGAAATTAACGCAATTCCTCCATAGCGAGCGTAAGGGCGCACTCGGCACAATTAAGTTGTGGAGTAGAGAGAAATTGCAACAAGTGCAGCGGGCCTCGCCCTGTCCACGGTCCATTTAACCCACTCAGTTTGCGGGCGCTCCAAACCCGCGCTAACTTGCGAAAGCGTTCACGTAAACACCTTTTGCTACATATTGCACAGTCGATTACCCACTGCTTTATTCTTTATATTCTCCGCTATGATTTCCTAATCTATTCTTTTATATTTTATAGCGATTTTTAATATCATTTCACATTATAAACTTCCCTATAAAGTCACAGGACGTGGAAATATCGCACTTACTTAAAATTTTATGTTTTTAAAAATGTACTTGACGGTATCAAGCCAACTTGACCGTTTATTAGAGTATAAAAGATTAAGACGTTTTTATTATTAATAACTATTTCTTCTTTTGCGATAGTGTACGTACTTAATACCACATACATTTTTCTTATCATAAGATTGTGTGAATGTCATTAGTAACAGATTCGATACATATTTTTTGGTGTAAAATATTGTTACGTTCTTTATTGCTATTCTATTGTCTGCCTTATATTTTGATTAAATAAATTTAACAACAATGAACTGAAGTTATGTTAGCTTAAAGTTTTGCGGATTTTTCAATGGATGATTAAAAAGATAAGTAGCCAACGATAAATAGTATAAATGCTTAAAACCTACTTAATTTATAAGCAACGATGATGTATTTCTGCGGCCATTATGATGACAAATACTAACCAGCTCTACGCTGTATCCCGCGCAGAGGGAACCTAGTGCTAAGACACTCCCTTCTCGACTTTCTAACGAATTCTGGAGGCGTTGCGTGCTGAGTGCCAGAACTCAACGCCACGCTTAGCATCAACACCAGAGCGAAGCAATGGAAATATGAATTTAAATAAAAAACGAAAGGAAAAAATTTTTTAAAGGGGCTCCTATAGTTGTGTGGTATTGTTTTGCCAATTTTTGCTCATTTTTAAAGATAATATTACGGACCCCTCCGTGCGTGATTACTACTCACACTTGGCTGTTTCTTATATTTGATAATATTTCGTTATTGCTGTAGTCTATATAAAGGGAAGCTAAATAATTTTTATAAAGTTTTGAGTGTTTTAATAAATTTTTATCAAAGTGAAAAATATAAAAATATCTAATATGTAATTAAATCAAAGTAGAACAGAGTCGCGATTATAATATCTCTGTCACAGTTGAGGTTCTATAGCAATAGAAACGGAGGGTGTGCTCCGGTAGACGGCTTATTAAACTAGAAAAAAGAAACTGTTTGTTACATTTATGCGCGAGTTAGGAGAATAAATGAGCGGCACCGCTGTAACGCAATAAAGCTTCTCCCGCATCGGTGAAATTTACCTTATTAATTTCATTAGCACGAAATAATCACGGCGGTCGCCTTCACTGATCCCTGAAATTATTTAGGAGAATACTGGTATACATAGCCTAAAATATAAATTGTTTTTAGCGTCTTCAATATTTTGAAAAAAAATAAAAATAAATCAGCTTCACGCTGTATCCCATACACATCAATGCAGGCAGGAAACGCAGTGTCATACTTCGTTTCCCATTTTTCACCGAATTCTGGGGATATTGCGTGTTGAATGGCAGAACTCAACGCCGCGCTTTGCCTTGACACCGAAATGAAAATATAAATTTAAATAAATATTTCATTTCTTCAGTCACACATGTCTTTTGCGCTACGACTGCCCTCATCTCTATAAATTGAAAATATTTTGTTAACTTTATTATTATGATATAAAGCGCATTTCGTAGTTTTTAAAATTTAGTTATGACTGCGAACAGCTTACTTGAAAAAAGAATAAATTTGAAATAAATGTTTCTTGAGCGTAAGACAATATCATTTGTGAATAAAACTTTCTGTAACACTCGAAACATAATCCTAATGGCGCTTATCCGCGCGATCTAACCTCGAGACATTCTTGCTCTGGTTACATTACAATCAGATCGAGGAACTTCACTGTGATGTAGCTCAATGAACTTACAATTTTTTCCAACAAATCGTTTAAGATAACACTTTCTATGTGTAGCAGTTAGGATTATATTGGTAGTTTTTTGCATTAATATCGATTTTTTAAAGATAGCTTTAGTTTTAGCTTTATTGTATTTTAATCAAACGATGTCACAAACAGATACTACGTTTCATATATTATTGTATGCAAGTGAAGTGAGTAGTACTACTAGCACTGTATTCCTTTTTTTAAATTTGAAAAATGAATCCGTATATATATTTTTCATGATTAATGAAATAGCTGTACATCAATAACAATACTATTATTAACACAATCATATTGTTTACAGTCAAAACAAGCACATTTGTCAAAAAATACTACCTGCTGTAACATATGCAATGTTATAACTCCTTTGTCAACTTTCGGTATTCTTAAATATCCAAAGTTTTCCAATTACCTATTCAACGCTCCATTCAGAAGAAATTCGTTGCTCTTTGAACAAGCGACTCTATGAAAAGAAATCACCGAATAGGTGAGCGCGGGCAAACTCGAGACTAAATATTTGCGTATGTAAACTGGAATTATTCACGAAAAAAAACTTTTAATGGCGTCCCCGGAGTTCCCGTCAAACATTTATCAACAAAAGAACGAACGTCCCGCAGGCGATAGAACTTGAAATGTATGGAAATTACCCAGTCACGAGCGGGAGAACAATTCACTAACGGCATAGGCAAATGTTTTGTCGCAGCTTGTTTCGTCGGATTTGGGGTCTCACATGAAAAATCCTTTAATAAGTACCTCTCTTTGGAAATCTTTCAATAACATAGAATATTATGACATTACGAAATATACATATTAAATCTGAAGAAAGTAGTTTGTTTTAGTATTTAAAGTTAGAACGAATTAAAAAAAATATAAAGTTTTAATTTTGAAAGAAAAATATAAATATAGAACGTTAAATATTTAAAATACAAAGCAACGTTTATTATTATTAAATGCTGTAAAATACATGTAATTAGTTCAGCAAAGACGTAAAATGATAAAATAATATACCGCTCGAGATTGTTGAGTTAATTTTAAGATCTTCTGTGACTGGCAAATTAATATTTTATAATAAAGTAATTCGTGAACAATGTAAACGAAACTGTAGACTTTCTTATCCTCTGAGATCTTTGGGATCTGTTAGGAAATCTTATGGTTTAAAGATAAAAGTGTAAATATTGATATTATGGCTTCTAATTTGAAGATTATCTCGGAATTTAGATTATTAGATAAAATAAATAGGTTTGGAGCGGACACCATTCCATTTGCATTTCAATCAGAATGATATAGACGGTGGAAAGGAAAATCCGCTCCGTCACCTCACTTAAAGCTTTTGAAATATTCCTATAACTTCTGATTCAACGAGAAAAAGCCTATTTGAATTGGGAAGATCAAAGCGTAAAAATTAATTGTTACAAAAAAAGCGCGACAAGAACATCCAAAAAGGCATCAGGCACTTATTATTTCAACAGAGTCAGTGTCTCGTCTCCTCTCCCGTTTTATTTGTCTTTTCGATTGTTCCGGTGCATAGTCTCCTCCATTACTCGGCACTGAAAGGAAAGTTTTGTATTCAATTTGGTATTATAATTCCTATTTGAAGTCGCCACGCACCATCGCGCTGACATCAGCTATGTAAATGGACGCTTCACAAACCTACTCGCGTTTTCGTCAAAAATACTGAAGTAAGTTGTACTTTAGGAACTGTTCGTTTGACTATTATACGTATTGTTTTATTGTAAATTTATTTGCAATTATATAAAAAACATAACATTCTGTGTTCACATATAATTAAATTATTTAATATATATGTAAATGTATGTATGTGTATATATATATATATATATATATATATATA
>DVQM01000660.1:0-15498 GCA_018231645.1 Heliconius ricini
TATATATATATATATATAATTAGCAGCATTACATTTTACATTTTAGTTTGATCAGTTTCTTTCTAATTTTGAAATTGTATCGAAATATACCAACAAGAGAGCATCAAATGCCATGAAGACATATAACAAATATAGTAGCATAAAATAGAATGTAGGTTACATTTTTCGACCGCTGTATTTATTGTCGTAGCACGTAGCACGTCTACGAGCGTAGCAAGTGCCGTAGCGCAAAGCTACAAACAACGAGAGCTACGAGAGTTACGGGAGCCACGTCTATAGGAACAGTTCTCGCGATAAAACACGACGTTGTCGAGTTGTACGTGATGCCCGTATCTCTTGGCGGAGAGCGGCCGCGACTCGCGTCATGCTTCGTTTCTAATAAATAACATTTAAACTATAAATAATAAGAACAGTGCTGGATTTATTCTGTTTATTGGCCTATTTTTTTTTTATATAAAGCAATAAGTCTATAGTGCACGACTATGGTCCGTCACTCAACATGCAGCTATGCAATGTCTCGCTTTCGGGCGAGAAATGGAGGACGGAGTATCTTACCACTAGGTTCTCTCTGTTTTTCCTGCGGGAAAAAGCGTGAAGCTTAAATAACAAATTCTCCAGGATTAAATAGTTCGAGTGGATCTTAAAATCAAATAAATTGAATTTCTTAAAAATGTACAAATACATTTCTTGTTTGTTATATTTCCACAAGAAAAAAGATTTTTAGTTATCTAGTTTGTTTCTTATACGTCCATTCGTAGTAAATTTAATAAATTCGAATATTTTTGTTTAATTAATTTAATCGTAATTAAATATTACAGAAATTAAAAAATATAAAAATATTTCTCTATAGAGTTTGTACTTAATATAATATTTATCTTTGTAAAGAAGAATATAAAATCAAATTACATGTTTCTAGTATTGTAACCGTATAAAAATACTAGAAAATTTAAATCAATTACGTGTACTCTACACATTCATAAGCCTACTTATGTTTTTATTCGTAAATCTTTTTCTACATAGGTATTGTTTTTATTAAAAACGAACCACAAGAGAATATATATTAAATGAAGACATTAATCTGATGAAATATCTTAACCGAATGCTGCGTTTTAAAATATTTTTCAACAGAGCGGAGCCCCGAGCGCCGAGAGCCGGCGCCAACAATAGGGAGCATGGCGGTGATTCCACTAATGCATATTAAACTACAAAATATAACCATTGAGAATATTTGCAAGACCTATACAAAATACTCTTACAAAAGTTCTATATTTTTGATTTCTATCCAGCTATTCACGAGCGTTGCAGTCGGTTTTAATACAAGACTCTGAGAACTTTTCCGAACACGTTAACGTAAATGTGCTTTATTTCACCTCGTTTGCGTTTCTATTTACATTTGCAAATTTGCGCACTCCTCGCTTAGTGTCCCGTTCTACTTGGGGCTTTAGAAAAATATAGCAGCTTGCGTCGTAATTACATAAATAATTAGTGCTGTGATATTATTTACACAAGGATCGGGAAAAACATAATAATCCAAAAGAAGAGCAAAGAAGTGTTAATATCCAAACCTTGGTTTGTTTGTACTTAATCCGTTTTTTAGTTAAAGCATAAAATACAGTAGTATGAATGAAAGCACGCCGCATACGTCTCTCCACGTTGTCCCACTTTCCGCTGTAATCTGAACTGAATAAACTCTAAAATGGCAGCCGTCAACGTCAGATGAACTCTTCTCTTCAATAATGGCTGCATCTGAAGCGGCGAAAAATGTATGATCTCGAAATTGCCAATTTTAACTCATATTAAATGTTACGAGAATCGAGGAGGCGTAAAATATAACGACTTATTGCACTCGTGGAAATATTAAAAGCACCGGCGAGTGTGGCGCGGGACTGCTCACTTTGTGTTTTATTCAATCATTTTAAAGTAGGACTTGTGCACTTAATACAGCGCGTGGCGACCGCTTACTATATTATAATCTGAGAATGTCACAAAGAAATATTTATAATGTCTTTATATATTAAAATTTTATCCCGTGATGTAAGTGGTATTTCACAAAAAGATGGGCTGATGCAACACTTGCAATCGGCTATCGACGATATCGTCGATAGCCGATTGCATTGCTCTCACAGATCCCCTCCGTGGAGATCTTGATACTTGGCGATTTTAATGCACACAATACCGACAAGTCGTCACGTATGCGTACATTTAACTCATCTTTTCCCTGGAGGCTGATTTGCTTCTCTTCTGTTGATCCTACTACCTGTGCCACTGCTGTTGTCGACGTGGTTTTGCAGGGCGTGGAACTTCCTAACCCGAGCACTATAGTGCCAATCGATGGCAAATCACGGCCTTTGATATGTCTTGCAAACTTGCTGCCTTTAGCAAACGTGGAGTATATCAAATTTGTGCCGAGGCACTGGTTACTGAGGATCCAAAGGTGAAAGCTTCATAGAGGAAGTATAAACGAGCCTCTAGGTTATTTAATCTAATCCGAGTATATCGCCAAAATCGGTGAGAGTTGGTAATGTACGCTGTATCTTCAATATGTCCATGACATGTTACAGAATTTTGGCATTCACTTGAATATATAAAATTACATTAAAAAGTCTCCATTTCTCGTATCATCAGTCTTTCAAACCAATCCTTTAATAGCATAATGAGCGTTAATGTTTTGAGTGATTGACAGTATCGCGATTTGGAAAGCGAGGCCAATTTTGCCTCAAAGAAACTGGCGGTTATCAGTAAAGCGAGACGGTACTTGACGCCAAAACATCAATTAGCCCTGTAAAAGGCCCAGGTTTGGCCTCCTACGGAGTTCTCATGTTTGGACTGGTGCGCCTCAGTATCGTCTTGAAGCATTTGATCGCATACAACGTAGAATCGTTCCTATCATTGAGGACCCAATGATTTGTGAAAGGCTTGAAATTATGGCTTTGCGCAGAGCCGTCTCCTCGCTGTGCGTTCTCTACCACATTTAAAATTGTTTTGAGTTACTGTTTGACCTGTTACCTGTCGTCGAATTTTCTAACCGCACTGTTAAAGCTAAAATACATTCACTTCACCTGGAAACGTGGCACTCCATTACTGTGTAGTTTCGTTGGACGTTTTCAACTATGGAATGGCGTACCTGCGGCAGTGATTCCAGCTCGATACAACTTGGGTACCTATAAAAAGCGAGTCTATATCTATACCTTAAAGTTTGGCAAGGCACCTGTAGCTCCTCTGGTGTTGTAGACGGCGGTTGTCACATACCATCACGTGACCCGTACGTACGTTGGCCTTGTCTTTTCCATAAAAAAATCTAATTATAGTTAATCTGTTCTCTAGCGGAATAGTTACTCTAAGAGGACGCGTGTTGCGTATTAGGCAGTTGAAGGTTATTTTGGTTTAATTTCCGTTAATTCCTGACGTTCCACTTTGACATTTTCTATTTCAATATGAATTGGAGTCACAATCCTATTGGTACAAAATAAAACAAGGAAAATATGCTTTTTATTTCATATATTTTTTTTCATTATTCGTTTTATTTTTTATTTCAGTAGCGTTTTATGGAAATACTTTATTCCCCATATTTTTACCAATCAACTGTAGCGGTCATCTCTCGTTGTACGACTGTTCATACTACACTACTACGGTGAAATATTACTTCAAAATGTTGCAACAGTACGTATAAGTTATTTCGAGTACATATTATTGTTTTTTTCAACGAGCCCGATAAAATCCGCATCGACTCGATATTGTCAATTTGTTTTCAGAACAAATCAAATATTTATATATCGGTAATATTTATATTGTGAACGTTATGAATAAACCAGGAACGTTTCAGCCGATGCGTCAACTGAACATAGCGAACTGAAACAACAACAATAACCTACAACCGGAATATTTTTTAAACCAATTTCGAGGATCTCGTAGGATAATTGAGGTGTGTCTATTAAGTGTACACGAAATATCCGTGGACTCAGTTGCTACCTGTTTAATAGTCTATATTTCAAATGTTTTGCAGTTTGGTCGTTAGAAATGTCTCGGATTAATTTACTATATTACGTATCATATGCTCTACATATAGTAAGTTTCTTCATAATACAGAATGAAACTCATATTTAGAATACTTTATGGATATATTTTTTTAATAACACGCTAAATAAGGATAATATCTGAAAAGAAAACTATACAAAACGGTTTATAATAGTTATTTATTAGTAAGTAGTATAACAATTGGGTGGAAGGGCTACAACTCAAGGCGATAGTGCGGGGAGGTTGAGGTGGTGGAGTGGTGGGGTGGTTGGGTAACTGACTCTACCTGAGTTAATCGCTTCCCCTCTATAAAGCTGGTTTAATGCGAGTCGGTGCCGTCGCGACCTCGAATGATAACAAAAGAGAAATATTGTACCATTCGCACCTAAACGGTCACACACACACACACACACACACACACCCTCAATTATAATATACGTATGGTTAACGTGCATTTCTATTGTCCTTTTTTTATACTATTAGTTTTTTAAAAATATTTTTAATTTTTTTAGCTTTACGCTGTAAACCAATACATAGCAGAGGGAACTTGGTAACCAATTCCGTTTTCCACTTTCCACCAAATTCTGGATTCATTACGATTGTTATCTTATCTTTATACGAGTAATAATGTATACAAATGCAGTCTTCTATGTGTGAAACGTAGCTTAACCGCATTATAAACGTAATGCTAATGTATTTTTTAACTGTTTAATATATATTTTGTATACAACACCGCAAAATAATGCTTAACTTCTATTATTTAAACTTGATATGAACCCGTGTACATTATGTAATGCAAAAATATTAGAACACTTGTGTCCCTGGTGTGGAATGTTAATCTGTTCTGTGGTTTGGTCATCTCGAGCTCCTACAGTCACTGTGGAATACAGCAATGCCTTGAAAACGCTCCGTAGACAATCATTAATTTTACTTCCTCGGATGTTCCGCGGCCACGGAATCTCCATTTCGTACAAACGGCTACACTGCGAGTACAAGAGAACGTTTTAACATGAAATTAATTATGCACAAAATGTAATTAACTTTTTGAAAATATTACGTGCGCTCTCCTTTTTACTGTGAAACTTTACTTGGAAATGTTAAATATTCAGATTTAATTGTGTTATAAGAATAGATTGTAAGTGTTATTAAATATTTTTTAAATTGCGATTTTTTTTCAGTTTCACCCTGTATCTCGCATGTAGCGGGGTAGGTAGAGGGGACCTAGGTTAAGATATTCTGATCTCCATTTTCCGCTAAATTATGGAGGCATTCCGGTGAGTGAAGGAACTCAACGCCACGCTTTCAACGGGATCGAACCCACAACCTGTGACGTTTACAGTCGCATGCTTGTGCTCCTACGCTACGACTGGCTTCCAAATATAAGCTATGATTAAAATGTAAATAAATATATGAAATTCATTTTACAGTATTCATTAAAATTTCAAATTTCAAGTATATATTAACAATTTTTTGTTAACATATACTTAATTAACTTTATTTAAAGTGTATTTAATAAAATACAATAGGCATACTAAGCATCGATATAGTGACTGAACGTAAATGCAACGGTTCTGGATTTAATCCCTCTCTCAGGGGAAATGTTAACAAAGTAAGACGCCGAAGCTGTTGAGTTCCGCCATTTTACATGCTACGTCTCAAAAATCGGTAGATAACGGAGGGTTTTAATACTTGGTTAGTATCCCAAAATTGCGTGCTACAGTGTGAATCGAACAAAAATTAATAAAAAAATAAAAGAAAAAACAAATAAAGCTTGAAGTTAAAGTAGAACATTTTCAAAATATTTACTTATACAAGTTTTTTATATATATCTCCATATTTAGTATATTTTTTATATAATCACGACAAACCCACCTGCCACGCGACGGCGGAAAGGGTCTAATGAAGGACAGGAAAAGATTCGATATATTCATAAATCTTCACATATTTCCTTGTGCCCCTTGAAATATTTGTATTTATCACATCATATTTTATATATTTAGCTTTTGTATTTAAACGTAAAAAACTGATTTCTTAAATTATTGTTTAATTTTTCCCGAATGCTAAGGTAGGGTTATGTTTTTCGCCTGTATCTTTAGATTTGTATTAGCAGCCCAAGTGTTCTTAGAGAGGTGACGTTAAAAAAAAACAATCATGGCGGCTGTGGGACACCATTGGACTAAGTGAAAAAAAAATTTTTCGTTTCGAATACAACAATATGGGCATCAAATTGAAGAGCTCAATAAAACTAAAAAGAAAACTAAATAAAACTAAAAAGAAAATAAACAAGCCCAATAGTTTATTAGGATTAATAGTCGTAATAAATTATTGGGCTTGTTTATTTTTTTTTGTTTTATGCAGTCGGAGTTTTTGTTTTTACAAATATTTTTTATTTTATATAAAATTTTATAGCAGAAGTTAAAAAAGGAAACCTAATACACATATTAGATTTTTTTTAAATTGAATATTATTTTTTAATTTTAAGCACTTCTCGATAAGTTGATTAATTAGATGAAACATCAGACTGTTGAACAAGCTTGGCGATACGAGACGGTGTTAACTTCCAATACAATCCAGATAAATTACTTTTTTTGTAATCAGTTATTTTGGTAATCAGTCACCGCTGTATGATTGGGCTTTAACCTTTCTAAACAAAAGACAAAGTAGTCCCAACAAAATAAACCCTTTAGCTTTATAATTTTTGTATAGATGAGCAGGAACTGAAGAACTCTTTTTTCTCTACAATAAAAGAAATGTAGATAATTAAAATAAATATTATAATGAAGACAACTAATAATAAATAAGTAACTCCGACCGTACAATACTTCCCTCAATACACACTCACACAAACATAATGCGAAAAATGTCACTAATTAAGCTCACGAGCTTTTAATTAAGAATAACTTATAAAAGTTTAGTTCTGGTCTGAAAGCATACGTTTCAATTAGAATTTAAATAACCGCACTAATTAGCCGGCTGTTCAGAAGCGGTACGGTCTTTAATGAAGAGGAAAATACCTGTTTGTTCATAATAATTAAATATTTCTATGAGCCTGCGGCGCGGCGACTCTCTCGTAGCCGGACCTCGTAGTGGGACCTCGTAGCGGGGCCTCGTTTGCAGCTCTACTCACAGCTCCTTGGGGAGGAGTCGTTCTAATTGTTGTTGTGGACGTTTCCCGCGCTGCTCCGTCCGCCACTTCGTTAATGTTACGAGTATACTATTTATGTTTCAATTCTATTTCAATCAAATCAAATTTTTACATAATCTACCTCTATATTGTATTTATTTCAAATAACTACGACATTTCAGAGTTTTAAAGTTTAGTTTATAATTGAGAGATTATTTAAGATTAATGTAACTAAAAGCTTACAGAAGGCATTACTTATGGGTTCGGTAGATATGTCTAGAGACCCAAATTTAACAGAAGCTGTATCTCTCAGCTCAGTAAGCAGTTCCTTTAATTCGGGCGGTAAGTAGAGATCAAAGAGTCCTAACACTAGGTTCTCTCTCTCTCTCTCTCTTTCTCTTAGTATATGGGACAATGCGTGAAGATAAAAAATAAGATGAAAAGAAAAAAATGTGGAGACAAATATTACAATAAAATATTAATAAAATAATTTAAGCCACCATCTATCTATACAGGATACTAAAGCTTACATCACACCATAAAGATTCTAACGAATCGTTTGGAATTCACCAAAATGCTATAAAAACGGCGCTAACCTTTAAACAAATATCGACTTGTTACATATTAAATCGACAGATTTAAAGAGCAAATAACGCGTAACGCCGCAGCTTGCAAATATCTACTTTGCAATTCCAATCGCGTTTGAGCTCCTCCTACTCCTCCCCCTCAACCCGAAACCGACACTCCTGACATTCCTGTTCCTGTTCATTAGACATGAGTACACTCTCGACACTCGCGACGATACTTGCTAGACAGAGATGTCAAATGTTTGTATTTTTATGATCTTTTATTTTATAAGCTGCCGAACAAATCTTAAAGAAATTTTATTTTAAACAGACATTCACATGTCCTAAGATATCAAGAAAATGGAATCTGAAGATTTACACCTATGTGTTTATTGTCAAATTTATATAGATAAAATAATTATATAGAGTTAGATTAAAGCATAGAGCATAGCGTAGCAGCAGAAGTGTGTGACTGTGACACTAGGCAGCTGGGGGTTCGATTTCTAATTGAGGGTAAGTATATTAACTATATAATAAAAATATGAATTATCATCTATTTACTGTGGTACCAAGGTACACGCAATGCCTCGAAATTCGGCGAAAAGTGTGAAACGGAGTGTCTTAACACTAGGATCTCTTTGCCTTACCTGCTGTGGGCGAAATATAATATGAAGTATATTCTCTATAAAACAAATTTGACATTTTAGGTAGTTTTCTTATAATGGCATTTTTTTTTAAAATGGGTGTTGAATAAAGTCCTCTTTCATAGGCCACAGCACTCTGGAGTGGGAAAAGTTTTATAGAAACGATTAATTTCGGTTTCCCAAACACACGCAGCTCATTAAACAAGATTTAGCTCAAAAGATCTGAAATACGTAATGAGACCGGCTTCTTTCTTTCTATTTACATTATTATTTGAAAAATATTTTGTCAGATAGATTAATATAAAAATGATGGAAGTGAGATTATATTACACTTCTCACTGGGAATGACAAATCTGGTTTTTTAAAACATGAGCATCTTATCAATAGACTTGGAACACGACCATTACGTGTACAGACAAATACCACAACTATATTATGATATGCATAAAATAGTTGTATTAATGGTGTTATAACACCATTTCAAACTAGGCCTTCGGTCGGTCACAAAACAAGATTGTAGGTTTGATTTCCCTCTAGAGGGATGAAATTGTTACTTATTTCCCCAAAAAAATTCCAGATAAAAAGCAATTTTTTAAAAATGTTTTAAAGTTGGGCGAAAAAGATTTCCTCTGTGTACTCCTCTATATCCAGGATATAGCAATTCAAACATACTTGTATAGCTAAAGTTTGCTTTCATATCTAGACTTATATGTTTCTAACAACGACTGTTTGTGTCAACGGCGTCTGTTTGCACATCCATAAGAATATCGACGAATAAAACACAATACAACACATTACGGCGTGTCGGTGTGTCTGTGACACACGATCTCCGGTATCTAATAATCGAATGCGAAGAGAGGTGATATTGATATAAATAAGAGTTAAAAATACTGAAATTATAAAGGCTTTACTTTCATTTCAAGTTTCAAAAGTGCTTCCAAAGTTGAATAGAGAATAATTTAACTTTGAAAAATTTGTAATTTTATTTTGTAGTTGTAGGTCTTAAACTACAATAACCAAAATTGTTAGGTTTGATAAGTTATTCATATTATTTATTTACAATAGGTTTTTTAGTTACTGCAAATTTACTTTACTTGCGGTACTTCCATCACTTAAAAATTTTGCGAAATTTCGGCAGTGTTGGGAATGGAGAGTCATGGACCACCACCTTCATGGGAATGGAGAGTCTTAACACTAGGTTCCCAGGGTTACTCTGTCTATCCTGATATAGGAGGAATACTTACTACTTGAAAACATATTGTTATTAATAACTATGTTTCAAATATATCGAATTTCGAAACCATCCTTTAAAAGAATCAATTTTACATTTACTGTCATCTGTGATGATGATAAGATAAAATTAACATAATTAAGGGTACGATACTTCGTAATCGTCTTCCCTTCAAGTTTTTTTTAATAAATGCTATTAAGACAGATTAAATTAAAAAAAAATATTGTGTTTACGGAAGGTTTCCTTTAGTAAAGATACTGGAGTTTATTAAGGTCACTCCTCGCTCCTGACTCCTGACTCCCGCCTCGAGGTAAATAATTAAAAAAAATGAAAAATATTGGACACGGGCCCTTTTGTATAATTATAATATAATGTTACTTGAGACGCCATAATGTAAGCCTGTGGTTATGAAATAATTGACTATTATTGTGGTTCTTAAGGCCAACGACTGCGAGCGCAACTGTTGTAAGTTCGCTTCCGCTGGGGGGATTGAAATATTTATTATTTTTATTTTCTCGCTCTCGTAAAGAGCCGAAACGCGATGTTGAGCCACTCAACACGCAATGCCTGAAGAACTGAGCGGAAAGTGGAGAAAGGAAGTGGCGTAATGTAAACGCAGTCTATTACCCCTGGTTATCCCCAACTTTCCTTTTGCTTACCTTGCCGTATGCGGGACACAGCGTGAAGCTAAAAAAATCTGCGTTTATCGCATCGTATTGTAAACAACACTGGGTTTTATTAGGGTAGGTCGTAACTCTCAAGGGACAGCCGACGCGTCTGGTCAACACTTTATATAGGAAAGACTACTTTGTTGAGACCCTAGTAATACGTACGAGTCATGAAACAAAATAGACCATTTATATCAAAATGTGTGTTTCGTGTCTATACGTAATCTCCTAAACTACTGTACTGTGGATGATGATGATGTAAGACGCTGATGGTTGTAAGAAGGAATTGCGTGCGTCGTGGTTCTCCGTCCGTCTGCGTACTTGCTGACCTCTAACCTCTTACACATGATGTAACGTCTTCAAGTCACGATATACTGTCGTGTATTATAAAGCTTATACAGGATTATGTTACAGCTATATGTTTTGTTTTCTTATTTTGTGGACCATTTCAGCTCAATTGTCGAGAGAGTTCTTGTGGTATACAAAAAATATTGATGCGATCTTATATAGTAATAATAGAGGCCATCGGTGGCGCAAGGGTGTAATTGTCGCGTCATTCAATATGCAATGCATCGAAAAATTAGACGGAAAGTGAACAGAGTGTCTTAACACTAGGTTCCCACTGCCGATCCTAAATTATATAGTTTTAAATTTTTTATTTATTAAAAATTAATATTAACTAGCCTACGTGCATCAGCCAATTCTTTCTGTGGGAAGATAGTTTGACAATATCAAAATGCAACTCTACATTAAAACTCAACTCTATAAACATTGACCGACCCCGATAGTGGAGTGGTGAGAAATGCAAAAATTTTGGTAAACACATAAAAATATCGATTTAAAGGTAATAAAAGTAACATGTTTCATGATTCGACATTAAACTAGCCTTATAGAACTTTTAGGGATTCATTTATATAAATAATTGAATATTATTTGTTTTTGCCTCGACATCAGAGCGAAGAAATAGAAATATAAATTTAAATAAATATTTCATTTCCTCAAGTGGGGATCGAACCTACAACTAGTCGGTTACCAGTCACACTTTGCCCCCTGCGCCACGACTGGTCTATCTTTTTGGTCTAAACTTTTTGCTATAGATGTTGAAAATAAATATTAAAATTTAATTCTTCGTCTCAAAGTCATATTTTAATTTTTGTGTGTAAATGACTTCCAAGTTCCAACTGAGTACGAGCGGAGACGCAACAATCAGACTGTATTTGCCAATTTTCATTTTTTGCAAAAAATCATCAATTCACAAATGTTTGCCGAAACACTGAAAATCTCTGAACATACGCGTTCGTGAAATGTATAGGTATAGAGGTCCCTATGCACCCATAGACTGACTGTTAGAGTTACAAGTACTGTATAAGTAGTTTTACTTTTTTTAGAAGATAATTAAATTATATAATAATTTAACCTTCGTAAAATTTTTACTTTTATTCATGACTCTTTCTTTCATTATAGAGATCAGGGTTATACTCGTAGTTCAAAATTCAAATCGTGTAGTACAAGCGGACGGAGCCGCATTATATATTTACTGTAATGGAATAAAATCATATTTTTCATTAATATCGTGCAATGTGGTTTATTAATAACAGTTCAATATTTGTTTGTGGCGTTTCATTCGATGATATCTTTTCATATCTGTACCATTTGCGGTGGTGTAACTTATTAATTAGTTAAAAATAATGGTGAAACATATTATTTATTTACATATTATATATACGCAGTATATAAACACAGTAGTTGTGGGTTCGATCGTTACTCACGGGTATATTTAAAGTATTTTTATTTCCCTACTCTTCAAGACAGAGCAGGGCGCTGAGTTCCACGCCTGCATATCCTGTAATGCAGGAAAATGGAACGAGAAAACAAAATAATATGTCAGAATGTGTATCCACGACCCCCAGATACAGCCAATTAAAATTTCTCCATACTCAAATGTTTATTTGACACGTTGCCACGATTGTATTGGGATTCCGTTAAAAATAGCCAATAAAAGTTGTAACGACCATATAGAATTGTGAAAAAGAAAACTTATGAACATGGAGTTTAATTGATGCGATGTTTAATTGAGTGGAGTACATTTATTTCGGATATATTTTTAATGTAGTTGTTCCAATAATACGATATTGTAAGCAGTTACGCTCGGTGATATGAGACTTTGCTCTGCTAACAAGATATAGTGCAGAGTTATGTTCCGCCGCCCAACCCGCAACTTTTTTCCCATTCTCTTTTAAACAACCCTGCTAATGTGAAAGGTATGCTCAAAATAAATTTAAAATTACAATACAACAAAAAGAAACAAGAGCAGAAGAGAGAAGGGACGGTAGACATATCTGTCCGTGGTGTGTAAAGTAAAGTGACCGCAACGTGAGTGTTTGAACACTAGACTGGCTCCGCTCACTCTATCACGTGTGGGATACAGCGTACAGCTAAATTCAAAGTCGAAATCAAATAAATTTATACACAATATGAAATCATATGCTTCATTTTTTTAACGTGTAACAATTTACCACCTTGTCAATAAAGTTACTGCCTCAGATCTGATAAGAATCGAAACAAGAAACTCCGGATAGTTTTTTTTAAATAAATTATATTTTTTCAATAATATTAAAAATATAAGTATATATATTATTGAACTTTCATAAGGAAGATAAGTTAGTTAAATAAGAACCGAAATCCTATCCATTACACTAGCTACAGTGTGAAGATGATTTTATTTACATTTTTTTTACTTACTTCCTTCATAAAAAGTTGTATCGAACAGGATTCGAACCTGCACAACCACCCGTATGTAATATAATTGAGGCTCACTAAGGTTTCGATCTAAGTCGAATATACAAAGACATTTACAAAATACATGGCTCTCCAATCTGTAGCAATGCGATGCCAAGTGCTCTGCGGCATATCTGGGAACACACTAGCGACGAAGTGAGGTTTGATGACGTAGGACTCCCACTGTTAGTACATTGATTGTATACTGTATAGTAGATATATGGGTGTAGCTTAAGAAGTAAAGTGATTTTAGACTTATAAATATTACAACTATTTTCAATTAAATACATCTATTTTAAAAAAAAATAAGTAAGGAAAAGTAATTTAGTGTTAAAACACTCCATTCTTCACGCACATAGTGTGTTGGGTGGTGAAACTTAACGCCGCGCTTTTTTTAGTTATAAAATGAAAATAATTCATCATTGTCATCATCAAAAATTTACATTTCCAAAAGATAAAAATCTACAAGCATCACATTTATTACTAGGTACATCTATCATATTAAAGCCAATACAACACAACTAACCCAATAAAAAAACAGAAAAAAAATAGCAAAAATATGATATATTTTAAAAACCACAGTATTTTCACAGCGATTTCGTTCGCTATTTGGCGCTCAGTCAAAAGTAGACGTATTTAATCTCTTAATGCTAGTAAAATAGTACGATACTTAATGCATCAAATAAATTAGACTACTAACAGGCTTCGTTACGTAGCTCTTAGACTCTTAGACTCGTGTCGTCTACTCTCGTTAGCATATTTTGTTAGAAACCGCCTTAATGATGCCTATATTTGACTGGTTGTTCGTGTATTAGTTGCTTTGTCCTTGTTTGCATTACGTATTTAAATTGCATATTTATTTAACTTTTTTGTAGTATTAGATCAATTATTTTTAAAATGTTACTTAAATATTTCTTGTTTAAGAAATAAACTGTTTTGCAATGCCCCTTTTATTATTGTACTATAGAGAAAATTTGGTATGACTTGTTCTCTATTTTATAAAATGAACATAGACACTAAATAATCTTTTTTTGCATGTGGAAATTCTAATCCATTAACATTTATTTATTCAACTACAATACTTAACCCGTACAGCAGGATAGCCGAAAAACCAGTGTCAAGACACTCCGTTTTTCACCTTTCTCTAAATGCACACAATGTCTCTAGCATTGTGTGCAGAGTGACGAATTTAAAAAAAAACTACTGTACTTTTAAATCTACAACAATAATAATTTTGAACTTGAGTAAAAATAAAAACATGGAAAATGGAATGAATTGGGAAATATGACTTGAAAGTATCTTGCATAGGGTACTTTACGAAATATATATTTTTTACATAATGTAATATTGTTTTTATAAAAAAAACATTTTTTTTTAAGATATACGACGAAATTTAGTGTTAGGACACTTCGTTTCCCGCTTTCTGTGTTCTCAACTTCAAACAAGTTTTGTGTGTTGCGCGTCTGGTCTGTGTCTTCTAATCAGAGCTAGGAAATAAAAAAATCTAAATTAACCAGTCGTAGTCCAGGGGCGCAAAGTGTGACTGTAAAATCGACTGGTTGTGGGTTCGATCCCCACTCGGGGAAATGAAATATTTACTTACTTTTATATTTTCATTTCTGGTGTTGCGGCAAAGCAGGGCGTTGATTTCCTCCACTCAACACACATCCAGAACTCGCCGGAAAGTGCGTAACGGTGTGTCTTAACACTAGGCTCCCTCCGTGTACTTTGCTGAGTGCCGGAAACAGCGTAAAGCTGAAATTAAAATGATTTTGATTAATAGTAAGAGTAAATAAAATTTGAAATGATTACAAACGGAGCTACAACAAATAGTTTACACAACATATTGTATAATTTACCTAAATCTTGACATAAAAAAGTTTGACGCAGCACAGGTACGGACGTACCTGTGCTGCGGTCACGGAGACTGGTAACTTGGACAGATTAACGAGTTATTAATCGCTTTACTTCTTATATACCAGTTGTAGTTGGAGGGCGGAGAGGCCTCCTCGCCCTCACTTTGGTGAGACCCGTATTAGATAAAATATATCAGATATTAAAATTTTATGATATATTAAGATTTTGTGCAGAGGGACATCGTTTTGTAAGTGTGACGGTTGTGGGTTCGATTCTCACTTAGGGGGTTGAATTATTTTCATTTTCTCGATATGATAAGAAAACAAAAAAAAACTGTAGTTGTGTTCCGCAACTCAACTAGTAATGCTGAAAATTGGTAGAAATTTGTGTCTCGACACAAAGCTATCTCAGCTCCCCTACCCTACCCTACTGTGTGTGGAGCACAGCGTGAAGGTAAATAATTATATTAATGAGTAAATAACGATAGCAGACGACTTTCTCGCTGACTGATTGTGACAGCAACGCGATGAGTGTAGGTTCATTTCTTATTTCACTAATGCGCAATATTAATAATCTATCTCCTACGTCAATCTTCGATTGTTCCATATATCTATCC
>DVQM01000661.1:0-15496 GCA_018231645.1 Heliconius ricini
TATATATATATATATATAAAAAAAATAATGCAACCAGCCAACCAGCATTTTCTCTCCTAATACTTAAATTAAAATACATATGGAATAGCGGTAAAAGGAGTGTTATAACACTATGTTTCCTCTGTACTAATTGTTGTTTAATGTGAAAGATGAATGGAATTATAAAATAAAATTATAATTGAGATTCTCTAAAATGAAGCAAAACTATTTCAGATGTACATTTAGTTAGGTCACATTTGACTAAAATCTATGTAGAAACTATAAAATATAACTCCAGTATCACATATACTGCTATAAATATTAACGATTTGTATATTACCACGTTTATTATACTAACGATAATGAATATTTAAACCCTCGTATGTTTTATACTGTAACTTGTAATGGAACTAACGTGTAGGTCGTGAGTTCAAACTAGGTTGTATAATTTTATATGACCCATACGTTCATGCAACTGACAGATATTATAATGTTATTGGACGTTTTAATTTATTGTGCAATATTAGAAATTTGAAGCAAAAATGGCTTTATTTCATAAAAAAAATTGAGTTGTTGAAAATATAAAATATTTAATTTCCTTGAGTGAGAATCGAATTTACAACCTGTTGCGTCTGCAGTCACACGTTTGTGCCCATCTACCGCGACTGGTTTCAGTATTTATTTTAATAAAACAATAGAAGTAATCTTCAAAACAGCGCGGGAGTTCCGAGAGTTCTCACGCGGGGACAATCTAGCGAAAGATTATTCATTTCTTTTCGATTCAAACTTTTGATTCGAACTAAACTAAGAATATTATATGAACTAAATATCATTTTTTGTTTAAATAGATCGAGATCAAATGTTTTATATGGGTATTGCATTAAAAATAATCTATATAGCATTTTGAATATGTCGAAGACATTTTCTATGAATAACGACAGCGTCAACATAATTTACGTTGACTTTGTGGGTTCGATCATGGGATTCGATTGAGGTAGAAAGAATGATTACAATTACATTTTTTTTTGCTCTGGTACCATATAGTGCGGTGTCGTCGTGCAATCATACAATGATACATTTTTAGGAACTTATAAGTTTGAACGTAGCAGGATTTGAACCTGCGCCTCTTGGAAACAGTTCAAAAGTCGCGGGTTTAAATCTCGCAATTTTTTATGTATCAAGAAAATATTTTTCTTTTCTGTGTGTGTGGAAATTGTAGAATTGTAGAAAAATTAAAAATTGTAATTTCCAAATAAACTGATGCCATTTTTGCTTGAGAATGTGAATTAAAAACTTCTTTAAAGGTTCTTCCAGTGTTATCTAAATAATTATTAAATATGCCTTTTATTGTATTTTTAAGTTTAATTTATACTCTATATTAAACAGTTGCTTATAACAACAAATAATATAATCAATATAAAGATTTTACACCTAATAATGTTTTATTATTTATACTTTTACACATATCACCTTTTTTGATCGTTTAGCGTTTAGATTTTTTTTTTAAATATATACGCCTAAAAAATACAAAAACGGAGTGTCTCAACCCTAGATTCTAACACTCTCTGCCTACCCCGCTATGTGCATCCCGCACAGCGGGAAGCTAAATAAATTCCATTATTTAATTAACAACAACATCTATCAAACAACACCTCGAACATAAAAACACAAAATAAAAAACGCACAATATGTTTAAAATGTCACTTTATTTCATTATTAATGTTACAATAGTTCATTATTAATAGCAGTAGGTGTGATGATACGTGAGTACAGACAACCACGCGACAGCGTCCTAAATGTGATCACTACTAAGCTGATAGAATTTTCAATATTTCGACTTAAAAAAAAACAAATAACTTTTTGAGGTAGGCAGAGGAATCCTAGTAATTAGAAACTTGGTTCCCCTCACACCGCACAAATATCGAGGCATTTGCATATGCGGAGCTCAAATTTTTGTTCCCTGTAAAAGAATCGAACCCAAAACCATCCCGCTAACAATAAGACATAGTGCCGCTGCGCAACGATGATCTCAATTATAAAACAAATAATTGAGATCGTCGCGGCGCGTTTGGATAACTTATATTTGAGATAACTAAAAAAAAACATATATGAGCGAAATAAAGTCACACGGTGAGATGAAGATGTTAATGAAATAGCCTCCCAATACACGTATATAGAATTATATTTTTTAAAAATATATTGCAATTCAATTAAGTAGCAATCGTTTTCCCCAATTGACTATTTTTTGCTTCATTTTTTATTTTTTTTTCTTCCTAAAATGAAAAATTCTAAACACATTTACTACAATATACTTTTCTTTAATAAATAAGTTCAATTAGATTTACATAAATAAAGTCGAACATTGAAAATGCTAACACTTTAAAGTGAATGAATACATATCATGTAATTTCTTCTACAAATAAAAAAAAAATATTTAATACATTGCTATATTCTATTTATTTGATGAATAAACCTTAAATCCTAACTATAGCACATTTTTAACTGGAAAATTTTAACTGAGATCCAAAAATTTTGTAAACAGTTTGTGTAGTACTGTCGACGAGTCGTGGTCTCCCTAAAGGTACATGGGTGCGCAGTTTTGATTTTAGGAGTTTTGTATCATTTAAACATTTTATCCCCTAGCGCAAGTAAATAATGCACAAAATTCAAATCTACAGGCGGCCACAACTCGTCGATCGTAGTGTAGTGATCAGACAAAACAGTTTTTACAAAACTTATACATTGTATTGTTTTACTTAAATATAATAATTATTTTAAATTGTTTAATGTCATAATGCCGATTTAGTTGAAAGTAAATATTTTATATGTACTTATATATGCAATCATATACGTCAATAAAAAAAATAACAATTATTAAAGAAAGCAAAAAATATTGTTTCACACATATTGTAGTGTAAAATTTTATTTGTACAATTTAAATCGACATAAGCTTTTCTGTTTATTCTAATTTAAAAAAATTGCAATAAAAATAACTTTTCAGTGAGATTTAGCATTTAAAATTAAAAAAAAAACAATATAAAAAATACGTTTATTTAAAAAACGGCAACATTTTTAAAAGGTTTAAGCAAAAAAATTGCACATAATTACGTTCCTTAGCACCTGATCTAATATTTCTTTTTCAAACTACATTCAAGATAACAGAGTGAAAAATGTTGGAAAAAAAATAATGAAAATTAATATTTTTGTTTAAATAGAAACTTAAAAATTACTTTATTATACCAAATTATAGATCATTTATATAATTATAATAATTATAGATCATATATATGATGCATATAAAAAATAGATATAATTTTTATTTCAACAATTTTAATTTGAAAAAAAAAAAACAGCTTGAATAGAAAATATTCTTTCGATCATCTGCTAATGTGCCACGACTACACACTTTCAATACTATGAGAAATAAAAAAAATACAATTTAAAATATAATATACAAATCGTATTAATGTTTCCATTATTTCGGTCACAAGAAAATCAATAAATCAAAGTGTGTTAAAATATTATTTTATAAATTATTCAATTAAAATAAAAAAAGAAACTGAAAAAAATATAAGATTATATTTTTTGAATAAAAAAAAACACTCTTAAGGCAAGAGAATATCCTAACATAGCCATAATAAATAAATATAATTAAAACTAAATCATGACTATTATTTACATTTTTTTTCGCTCTAAGTAAAAAAATATTTTTTTTGTACATAAAAAAATTAAGCTATGGCATTGTACTCGATTATCACCTTTAGATGGATTTAAATTGAAGTTTTATAGTTTATCATATTGAAACATTAAACATTTTTTTAAATAAATAATGTCGCTCGTTTGGAAAAACAATACGTAATTGTATTATCTTTAAGTTTAGTATGTTGATCTAGACTTGCTATCTTAAACGTTTTTTTTTAAAATTTCATATGTAGTAAGAATTAGCGAAATGTCATAAATATAAAAAAGCTAAGATATAGCAGCATTTAAAAAAAACAATTTCAAGTTCAAGAGTCAATCAATTCGTAAAAAGAGGTAAATATAACTTTAATTAATTTATTTCTTATAAATACAAAAATATAATAAACTATAAAACCGCCTATTTGAAGAACGAAGAAAAAATTCTTTGGCGATTGAAACAAAATAAAAAATAAGCATTTTAGTTCTACACGTTTTTTTAAACTAATAAAAAATAGTTCAAATAGGAAACAAAATCGAGTGTAGACCCATTCCGATTGTATATGAGTGATAGAGACATAAAATTAGTCATTTTAACTAACATTTAGCTATTTAAAGTTATTAAATACTTATTTTTATTATAGGATTTTTCTTTTGAGTATTCTCTGTCTTACAACAAACAGTAAGGCCGTTGAAATGTTAAAAAATACAAATTATTAAGTCTGTTTAAAAATGTAATATTGTTGTCTCGCTTACTCGTTATATTTCATACATATATTGCTATCTCGCTCTTCACAGGTGTTGATAATAATAAACATTACTAGATTGTACAGTTTTTACTCAAATATTATTTTTTGTAGCCATTCCAATTCAGATTCATATAAAGATGGAGACAATGAGTAAATTGAATATTATATTTTTTATTCCTTAAAATGACTTTAGACAAAATAAGATATTTGATTTTAAAATAAGATATTTTATTTTAGCAATTTTTACATATTTTAACGCCACCTCAGTCTACTACCACTTGCCAACCCGTTAAAGACAGAGACAAAGCTTTAGACAAAGTTTTAAAAGATATCCCTATTTCTGTATACAAGGTTGTCGTACTCTTGGGAGCTGCGCTTAAAATTCTTTATTATAGTGTACTTTTGGCATCGATGTAGCAGAATTTACACAAATATACACAAAACACAAACAAAATGGTTGCACAAGAACATCCTATCTTTTTCAGATTCAATGTTATATCTTTTATTATCATTTTCGTGTTAATTCTTTCAGATGTATGATCTATATCATTAGAAAAATTGAAATGCCATTTTACTTAAAATTAAAGCTATTTAACTCACTCAGAGATGATGTAAATGTAATACAATTCTATGTACTGCCAATATGTTAGAGCGAGACAGCATTATAAATGTAGAGACAGCATAATAAATATTAAAAATATATTAATTTAATAACTAGTGGACATCAACGTCGTTACAAGGAGGTTGTATGCAGTTCGATTTCGCGCAATAATTTAAATTAAGCTACATTTTAATCAAGCGTTGCGTTGGAAAATGTTCTTTAAACTATTGTAAAATACAATTATTTTTTCTTTGTATCTCAACGTTTGATAAGTTACGCTGGATTTCGTCGTCGTCTGCTATGCTGTTGACAAAAATAAATACAACGTTTAATTTTCTATTAAGACTCTTTAAAAAAATATACTATATGGTTCAATAAAAAGTAAAATATCATTTATATTACAATTATTTTATAAAGGTATCATGAATTAACGTCACGCATTTTCAGTAAAGCGGAAAACGGGAGCCTAGCGTAAAGACATGTTTCGGGCTTTCCGCTTAGTTTTAGAGACATGGCGAGTAATGTATGTTGTAAAATTCAACGAGATGTTTTATCTATCAGAGTTGAGAAGTGATAAAAACCATTCCGCCGTCTGTAAACCAAGCGTTACAGACGGTGTCCTACTGTACACTAGGGCGCTTCTAGAGCGGTCTCAGTTGAACGTATATTTTAAAAAAAGATAAGAAAACAATATTTATTTAACAAACACATTTTGGTATTACATGGCCTTGGTTAAATGTTAAAAATATACACGACAGGTTGTGGATACGATTTCTAATCTTAACAACATGCAATGTCTCCAAAATTCGGCGGAAAGTCGGGAACAGAATTGTTTAGATGGGAATGCAGTGTCTTAACATCAGGTTCACAAGTTATCTGTTACGTGCGGAATACAATGTAAAGATAAAAAAAATAGATAAAATATTTTTTTTAACTTTACACAGATTTTTTTGAAGAAAGATTAATTCGACAAGAGATAGTCTGTGATGTTATTAAATAAAAAAACTTACGCTTTTTCCTGTTCGTCCATTTCTTGAACGAGTCTGTCCCTCTCGTTCACCGCTGACAATAATTCCTAATTAAAAAAAATAAACAAATTATAATATGAAAGCCGTTCAACTGAAGAGTAGGGAGTTCAATAGGGTAGGATCTTAGCTTTTTACCTAGCATCCATAGCTTATTAAATCCAATTACCTCTCTCTCTAAACCTCCAATTAAGTTTATTGCATTGTATGTTGAGTAACGAAATTCAACACCTCAAGCTATGTTCGGGATACACGTGCAAATAGCAGGGTAGGCAGAAGGAACCTATTGATAAGATACTCCTTTTCCCACTCTGCGCTGAATTTTTCAGGACAATGCCAGGCTTTTGGGCTTGGTGCTATAGCAAGGAAATGAAAATATTAATAATTCATTTCCCCGGGTGGGAATCGAACCCATAAGCATCGAGTTACAGTCACATTCTTAATTTATTAAAAATATAATAAAAACATTAGTAAGTATTCAATACAAATATTTTAAGAAACGTCTTAGCTAACTTATTAAATATAAATGAATGTCGCCATCCCTCTCTAACACAAGTAAGCAGACAGAGATAGCTATATAAAGTAACCTGTAGCAGTAATCTCTCTCTTCTCTTCTGTCCGGGTGTCTTTCTCCATTCCTCCACTCCGAGGGAGAGACGTAGCTCCCTCGCTAATAGTTCACATCTACGACTTAGGTCTTCTTCTTGTTCTCTATAGAAAAGAAGAGACATTTTTTTAATATTATAAATGTTGATATATGAAGTGAGGATGCATTTAGTCCCAGTTTCATATAATTTATCAGAATAACGACTACAATTTATGTAAAGATTTATTGTTATACTAGCGGCTCGCCAGCGGCTTCGCTCGCTTAAACTACATGATAGTTGATTTACCAACAGTCATACAACCCCGACGTCTCGAATGTCATTCTCTAGCCAGGAATCTTACCAGCGCGATAGCTATATAACATTCGCAGGCAAACTAATGCCTTGAGTTCATTCAAATGACGATAACTTTTTTTTAACGAACCGATTTTGATGAACCTAAATGTACAGACAAAATATTTTTACTGTTTTATTATTTATAGAGATTATCGATTTTATGCAATAATATAAGAATAATTTGAAGCGGGCGGAGCCGTCATTGGGTCGCTAATTTATTTTCGTGGATATATGTGCATTTATATCCAAGCAAAATAATAGTATATAATAAATATCAAAGCAAATAGGTCAGCAAAGAGATTTTAATTTTGTCCTAACACTCTTTTTATTTGGAAAAAATATATGACAATTCCTTTTATCTATATATTTTTAGAACATATCTAACAATAAGCTCATCAGTTCTTTCAATTTAAAAAAGGACTTGTGCTTACAGTTGCACTTTACACTTTATATAACAAAGCTCTTGTATACAGCAAGTTAGGCGAAGAGAACTTAGTGTTAAGGCACTCCATTGTCCATTTGCGACAACAACATACGACTATAATTGCGAGGGCTATAGATTCGATTCCCGCTCGAGGAAATTAAATATTTCATATTTTGCACAACGTGAAACTAAAAAAAAAGTGAATAAGAAACAATCTACTTCACATAGTAGAGTAGGCCTCTGCCTAAAAAAAAATAAAAAAATAAAATAAATACTTACAATATATTAAGTTGCATTTGACGTCGTAAAAGCGCATGTTTTTTGTTCACTAAGTTAAACCACTGGGACATTAGACGATTCTCCTCCTAGAACAAAACATTTAATTTTTTTTACAACATTGGTATATAGTTAAATTAATTAATTAATTAACTAACGATACAAATTAAGGCATCTACTAATAATTAGTAACAATACTTACTATAACAATTTTCTAACAAAAAGTGTTTATACTAACGAAAATCGACAATAAAATCCTAATATAATTTATGAACTATAATACAAAATTTTCTAAAATAACTAAATTTTAACATAATTTAGACCATCCTGCGTATAAAAAAGGGAAATTTTAGAATACCATATTGTCACGTGGAATTCGTATACAAGGTAATATTACATAACGCCATTTTATCTGAAAATATATTTATAGTCCATATTATTTTGAATATTAAAAGATATCCTGTTTATAAGACAACATAAGTAAGAAGCTACTGTCTAAAAGTTTTTGGCAACGAACAGAAAATATAACGAAAAAATATTTAAAAAACTAAATATTTTTCCCCAAGGCCACAGCTTCGTCGTAGATATTTATTTATTTCTTTCTGTCACATATACCTAGTGTCTGTAAATATACCTCTATATATTCACACATACACACTTTCTTAATACCTCTATCTAACTCATTTCTACAATTACTTTATGTTTTTCTCCCACATACAGACATCTCATTATTATCTGCCACATCCATATCTCTACGTATTCACATATCCATCTTTTTCTTTCTTTTATATGTACTCACTCTAAATATCTTTCTCTGCTTCCCTCATAATCGCTCTATATCTGTCTCACTCGCACATCTTACCATATATCTATCTCTTTCCTTCACCAATATACATCTTATTTCCATCTCACACTCACCTCAGTATTCTCTAGGTCGCACCAAATATGCATATCTCATTCTCACAAACACACTCTCGACGTCTTTCCAACAAATATCTATTTCTTTTTCACACATGCCAACGCTGTATCTCCGTCCCGTTCTTACCTCGGTATTATCAGCCGCATCGATAACTCTACGCAGTTGCTTCTCCAAGGCCGCAGCTTTCTCGTCGATAGCACTTTGTTCCTTTTCTAACGCTTCAAGTTCACTTGCTATATATGAACCTGTTTCACGCTCCTGTTAAAAAAATATATTTATATATTACATAAAGGTAATAATTTTATATTTTTTTAATTAAGATATGTATAGAATTGAAGGACAAGCGTGAAACTATAAATGAGTGTAAACTATAAATAGGTTGTAGGTTCAATCCTCCAATTGTTTCCTTGAATGGGGGAATTTTTTGATTTGAACGGAGGGGTGGGAATAGGCTCCCAGGTTCCCCCTCTATGCGCAATATACATCGCGAAGCTAAAAAAATAAAATATATTAGATATATATATATTTTATAAATATTATGACAAATCAGGTTCACGATGTATCCCACACACAGCGGGGTAGGCAAAGGAAACGAAACGGAAGTGTTAAAGATACTGTACCCTATTTTCCGCAGAATTCAAGGGCTTTGTGTACTTACATTTATATTATGTGGGTATAGTATATATTTCGTACCTGGTCATCATCAAGCAGATTGTCTAGTGCGTGCGGGGAGGCGGGACTGCGACTGCGCGACCTGCTCTCTGCACTGGGCACCTCTGAACATATATGTGTTGAAAATATCTTAATAATAAAAGTTATTATATTTAAATAATATGCTCATGGTAACATTATAAATCAACAAACATTTGGTTTTAATTATACTCATCTTATAAAAGTGAAAAAATCGTTTTGTTGAAAACGTGACACAAAACGATGACACACTAGAACTATTCGTTCGAATTGAAATTTTTCTTTTGAATTAATATCTATCGAGATAAACTATACTCACTACTATATGACGTTAATTATGTTGATGAAACCAACTGTACTTGCGACCAAGGTTAGCTTAGAAGAAATCAGCCATTTAAAAAATATTGTGTACCATGTATTTTTATATTCAGACATTAAAAACTGTGCATAAAACTAGAATGCTAGAATGATTAACTATGAATCTGTTATAGTTAAAATGATATATAGCTATAGAACACAAGATAACAAGTATTTGAAAATCTTCTTGATACTTTTTGCTATTTAAAAGTAATGGAGCAAGTTTTTTTATAGCGAAATTCCCATAAACTAACCTGATCTATCCGGGCTGGGTGCACTTTTCCTGGAACCAGGGCTGGATGGTATCGATTCCGGTCTAGATATTAGACCTTCTAACTGCTCGACGCCACCTGCTGTTAGCAAAATTATGAATTTAATGAGATTAATATAAATAATATCTTATCTCCGTAAAAAGTAAACGAAACATCATTGCATATACATAGTATATTTTATCGTTTACTTTTTATCCCTGCGAGAGCGCATGTAACATTAGGACACTAATATCCTAGCATCGTCCGAATACGAGACGGAACCCAACGTCGCATTGAGAACGGATTTCACGAAACGAATGAACGGATTGGGAATCACGGCTATCGAGCACACAATCATTTAGATTTAACTTCACGCTGTATTCCGCACATAGAAGGGTAGGTTAAGGGAATATGGGAACCTACTTTTAAGACACCCCTTTTCTCATTAAGATAATCCATTTCAAATCTTCCCCCAAATTGTTGAAGTATTTAGTGTGGAGAAGCAGAGGGTTGCCTTGTTACCGGAACGAGGATTTTATTATTATTTGTTGTTCGCCTAATAACTTTATTATTATTTATTATTACCTGCAGCAAATTCTTCCATAACTGATTGTTTACTAATAATTTCTAAAGTCCCTCTGGTGCGAGATGGAGACAATGGAGACGTCGGACTAAAAAGAAAATATACAAATCCATATTATATTATATATACAGGTAAAAACTTAAGTTATAATATATGATATATTATAGGATTTTGCCGTTAAATTTACACCAAAATTAATATCCACATGCAAATTATCCGTCTGCCTATCCGTTTATCAAATTGTTAAAATTGACCTAGTCTTAAAAAGGACTAATGAGATTTTGATACTACTTTTACAAATAAACTTAATATTTTTAGGATACATTTTTATAGATAGAATTAACTAAACATCTGCTACTATTGACCTGTCTAAACTATAAAATACTAAACTATAAAATAAAAATAAAATATTAACTAGCCATTTAATTAAATGCTATACAACAATATGCCATACAAATGTCCAAAATATTGTTTACCTGACTATGCCCGCTCTAGCATCTGCTATTAACTTTCTCGCTCTCTCTCTTAACATCGCTTGCCTCTCTTCCTCAGTTATTGCCTGTATAAGCAAAAATATATAATAGTTTACAAAAATACAAGTGATTGCCTATATAATAAAGAGAGTGTAGAAAAAAATTAAGATAATAAAATAGGTGAAAGAGTTTTAAACTTAATCTTAATACTGTGTATATCAAAATATTTCACAAAATAAATGAAATAGGCTGTTGAAATACGTGCATACACGTAATGAATGAATAATTCTATAGCACCTCATTGTAGACTTATTGGGCACGGAAAGTATTATTTTATAGCTTTATGCTGTATTCAGAGGAAGCCTCGTGTTAAGACACACCTCTCCACGTCCTCTTTCCGCTGAATTCTGGAGGCATTACGTGTTAAAGAAAGAAATGTAAATATTACATATTTCATTTCTTTGAATGAGGATGGAACCCAAAATCTGGGGGTTACAGTCACACGCTTATATTCCTGCGCCACGAATAGTCCCTAGGGACTATACAATATTTCTTAACCATTATTTATTTATTTATAAAAAACAATAGAATTTATAGCAAAACAGGGATAGTCAAACGACCAAAAGAATGGAAAGACGCAACGTGACGTCACACGCCTAGCTAGATTTTGCTGCGTAGGCTGGACTTTATTGTTTAAAATCTCAGTCATTTTTAAAAATAGAAAAAAATTAAAATAAATTCCTTTTTCTCGAGTTACTTTATTTTTTATATACGCTGATAACAAAAACGTTGGTATGATTCATTATATTTTTTTTAACTGTTTATTCTGAGAGTTCAATATGTCTACATAAACTTGTTTTAGAATTAGTCATTCAGAACATATGTAAGAAAAAATAAATACAAAAAAATATAAACAAACAGAGCACCTATTTACCAAAAAGAAACAAAAAACTTAGCTTAAGTATGGAATAAGTAAATATTAGAAATAAAAAAATGTAAATAATAAAAAAATCACAAAAATTCCACAAAACACCTACCTTTTTAGGACTTCCAATGTCATTCAATCCGTTCATTATATCGTTTTCACACTTTTTGTCCTTTTCTTTCGCTTCGCGTTTTGTCGCTTCAAGCAACTGTCTCGCTCTCTCTTTCAATTCGTCGTGACGTGACAATAATTGCTGGGATTTGATAAAGCGAAAAAGCACACCATTTTTGTTTATTTGGCGTCATTTTGTATTTAGACGCCATTTTGTTTTAAAGCATGCCATTTTGATTCACGAGGCCATATTGATGGAAAATGTCATTTTTACGATATCATTTTTGTTTAAGTGATGCCATTTTGTTTTAAAGTGCCCAATTTTTTTAAATCCAAACAGCGAAGCACACACACATATGAAGCGTATGGAAAGAAATTTTTTTTATATTAGCTTTTTATGAAAATTTTATGTAATTATATTAGATAGTGATTAATATTTTATTTCACATTTTTAAATGATATTATTAAAAAAAAATTATAACTGTAATTTTATATGGATAAGTATGATTTTTATAAATATGTCCGCATGTAGATGTTTGTGTAAATGAAAAAATGACACAGACTATAATTTGTTCTAAAAATTCAGAACACCTCAGAGCATTGTTACTTTTTAATAAATCTATTCAAATAAAAAAAAACATTTATTAAATAAATTAACAATTTTCTAAATCACTCAAAAACTAACTAAGTAAAAAAAACAACTAAAATCCACTAAAAACATAACGAAAGCCAAACTAATATAAATTCATTATTTACTTACCGGCGTAGGTTTTGGCAGTTCAACAGCTTTTTGTTTTTCATTGGAATTGATTGTATCTATGACGTTCAAGGGGTCGGTGGTAGCGGGTTCAATAACTGGTTTTGGTTCAAGTCTTACTGTAAAATACAAATAGAAAATTAAATATATATTGTCCGAATGAGTAACATTGAGTCCATTTATAGTGGATTTTAGAGCTTCTGACTGTAAAGGCGATGTTTGTTCGATTTCGGTGAATGAAAATTATCATCGCTTCAGTAGACAAAATACGGTACTGACATCCGACTTGCAATCCCTCAAATTCGAGCGGAAACGGTGCAACACTTTTTAAAAATGTGTTAAAAGTGGCATCGATGTATGCGAAAAGACTACTTACAAACTTCTATTGTGCAGTATTCAAAAAAAATCAGACAAGCGCGAGTCGACCCACCAAGGGTTCCTTACAAAAATTGGAGATTTTAAACTTTTTCTGAAATTCAAACTCAGCCAGAGCTCTTTTATCTGATATCGTACTTGAACTGCCAAATTTCATAATTTTAGGTTAACCGGAAGCCCTATTAATTTTGATTCCTTTCCTTGTCGAGTTGTTTGCTATATAAACGGTTTTTTTAAGCAAAGGTGTAAAATTATGGAAACCGTGGGGCTAAAGATTAGATCAAAAGGTATTTGGTTTGAATTTTAACTCGATGTCTCTAAGCATTCCTGAAATAATTGAGATGAATTTCCTGGATGTAAGAAAATATGTTCAGCTGTGTAAAGATCTTTTTTAGTTATTTGTTTACTTTCTAGAGCTTTTGTGTGGAGGGGTTTTAATTATCAATTATAATTACAATATCTTTTATACATACGACACTATAACAAAAAAAAACAATATTCTACTGAAAAAAAAGTTTAAATCTCACCGACTCCATTTCCAATTTCCTTTATATTATTAGCAGGTTCTTCTTCTTCATCAGACCCGAATGGATCAGTCAGTTCCTTGCGAGTCATCAGCTTCTCTGGTCGAGCTGGTATTGGCTATAATAAAAAACAAATCACTTCCTTCTTTTTTACTACTTTATAGAGTAAAAAACCTAGTATTAACTACAGAGGAACCTAGTATTAAATAAATTTTCGAGAGATTATATATTATAAAGACATGAAATTACGCGACGGTTGTGGGTTCGATTTCCATTCGTGGGAGTAAAATGTTTATTTTCATTTCTTCTGATAGCCAGTGGGTTGAGTTCCGCTCCTGCATTGCATCATTTGTAAGAGCTTGAAATTTACTTATTTAAATATATTTCTCAAAATTCAAAGAAAGAATATTACTGAAAAAAGAAAGAGTACTCTTTATTTATTGTACACTAAAAAAAGGTACAACGATAATCTTTTGAAATACTCGAGAGAATGATTATGTTTAAGTTATGTTAATTTCCTCACTCTGGCAGACAAAGCGCGGCGTTGACTTCACTATTCAACACGCAATGTTTAAAAAATTGATCTTAACACTTTTTTTACTCAAAAATATTTAAAAAATACATACCTCAGTATTAATATCAGTAAACCATTTGGCGCTCGGTTTCTCCTCCTTAGGTGACAACATTTTACCCAAAATGCTTTTTGAAGATAGAAGCATATCTCTCACTTCCCTTATAGGAGGAGATTTTTCTTTTTCTGGAGATTTATCTTGAGATTTGTCTTGAGGTCTATCTTGGGACTGACGTGAGTCTATTGAGCCTTGGGATCTGTGAGTTTATAAAAGGGTTAAATGGTTTTATTTATTTTCTTGTTTCACCAATAAAATCATTTAAAATCAATGGAAGGATTTCCCTTTTTGGCAGAATTAATTTTAAAATGTAACTTGGGATTGATGTAAGACTATTGAGTCTTGGAATATGTCTGTCCACATATGTGTGTGTTTTTTGTTAGGTCAATTTCACTATTTAAAAAAAAACACACTTTTATCAATTCAAAGTAATTCTTTTCCTATGCATTAATCGTAAGATCTACGTTAAGATTGAAATGAGTGTGTTTAGCCTTGGAACTTGAGGATAAACTAGTCCATTAATACGATTTAAAGTTTCATTTAGAGTACGATATGTGTAAATACTAACATCGGTCGATTCCTCGATCGTCGCGCGCTAACTTCTCGACTGAACAGCTCAGCGGGTAACGATTCGTCGGTGTCGTGTCTTCCTACTAGATAAGAAGACTCTGTTTCGTCGTTACCTGAGAATGTAAAACATAATCTATGTAATTATTTTGCTCGAGAGGATGTCGTGTTGACAGGGCGCCCCCCGCGGGACCTGAGCCAGGCTTGCGGCCGTAAACAGGGCTTTGGATTATTTTAATTTTACATTTTCTCGAAATTACATGCTACAAAAGTCGAGGCTTATCATTATAAAAAAAATAATGGAATAACTTTCGCTCGTAAGTTTCAATATCCATGTCAAATAAAAATCGGTGAAACATCACCTTGCAATTTAAATTAAAATCGCTTAATTTTTAATTATCATTTACCGAGTTGTTCCACGTGAAGCTCGTTACCAGTGAAGTACGCTCTCAGTTGAAATAAGTAAGTCATTATCTGAAAACATATAACAATATTTTATGAACTTTATGGAGACATATCGAGAAAAAAGGAGAGCTCTACATATGGTCTTTTTCGATAAGTAATATGATGTTTTATACATAATGGTTGCTTGCCGTATGTTGTAGTTAAAAAAAAAAATTAAATTAGCTTCACGCTATATCCCGCACACAGCAGGGTAGACA